>BLKR01005034.1:0-90952 GCA_011170035.1 Teleogryllus occipitalis
TACGTGTGTGTACGTAACGGTGATGATAGGACACGGAAGGGTAGGGAAGATAGAGCGCGATCCGTGACCCGTTTGTTAGGGTACTGCTCCGGCATTCACCAGGTGTTGATCGGAGAAACCACGGCTTACTACTGATCAGAGCAGCTACGTCGCTAGTGTCAAAAATCCTATGACCGGCTGAAGTCGAACCCTAGGACGTCCCTAAGACATTGCAGTGATATCAGTTGTTAACCTGAGCCACTTCGGTCGGTAGAAAATGTAATTGTGGTAGCTGCGAAGATCTCTTCAATAAAAACGATATCAGCAATGCGTACATCAAATTCACTTTCCCAGAAACAAATGTATGGTTTGCTCCGTTTGCAACATTCAGTAAGAGCTTTTACAAACATTTCTGCTTATCTTCTTGTCCTATCTTAAATTATACTTTCCACTTCTTTCACATCTTCAATATATTTTATTCTACCATGCTTTAACCCTTCAACGACGAATTAACCATTCATAATATACACTATGATAGGCTTGTAAAATATCTACAATTTTGAAAGGATTTTCCATGGTAAATTATTCATAATTCTTAGTGAAAATACAATCATGATAATTGTGGGAATATCCCAGTAAAGAAACAAGAACAATGTTTTGCTGCTCAAAACGCCGTTTCAAGATTAAAATGTCATGTTATCTATAGTAATGTGTCTTATAAGACTTTCACTAAAACAGAAATATTGAACCAAATACTGAGCAGTTATTAGTAATGTTAAGTTATTGATGTTAACTGAAGACACATTTTTTTACAGTGATACACGTCTTTTATATTTAGTTTTGTAAAAATTGTATACCAGTCTAAAATTAACTACAATAAAATAATTGCCATTCTGCTGCACCATTAGTACTTTGCATTATTTTCTGTTAACAAATAAGCATATTCGATTCTTTTCCAATATCCCAATTCTTATTCGGCTTTACTACGCATTCTAGCTATTTAATCAACTGAAATGCAATTCCACAAAAACATACAATGCTTTCGCCTGTACACTTTCCACAGAATCGAAGCCAGGTTCTTGCGTGTGTAATTGCCGTCACAGTTCGATCCAGCAAGCTGTTCAATTATTCGGTGGATGGCCCTCGCTCTCTGGCTGGAACCCAATTTGCATTAAAGAAAGACCCGATCTACTTACGATACGGTCGATCGTTATCCCAGTTTTATTAACATTATCAATATTATTTGGGGGTAATGAGAGTCATTAATTTTTTCTTATTCACGTGTCGGGGCTATTTTTCGTTGCTAAGGGCAATGCACCTAAGACAGCCTTACGAAATGGGTCTTGGAAATAACATGATGTACACCCTTCTGAAAGTGATTTCAGGCGACATTAGACTTCGAAAACGAGAGTTCAGTGTGAAATAAAATATAAATTGCCACTCAGATATTGTTAAACATTCAACTAAAACCCTATAATATCGTTCGATCATTCATAAATAAATATTTATTTTCATATTTGCTATGTACGGTAAATAAATAAATAAATATAATTTTAAAAATATTAAGTTCATAATAAAAATTTTCTGTTACAAATGATCGCACAGAGGACTGTAATCCACACTGCTCATATCCGATACACACACTTCATAGTGAAGACTTCATTATGATATTGATCCGAATGGCTGCATCGAAATTTCAGCGAACGTTAAAATACGGGTAGAAAGCTGCAGGTTTAGAAAACGTTAGATGAATTTAAAAATGTATTGCAGGTACCAAACTTTATTATTAATGATATTATTAAACATTATGAAAAATATTTATACGCAAAATAACTGTCTACATTCTTAAAATTTTGTTCAATTATTAATCAAATTTATTTTGTTTCTTTAATATACAATTGCGTCTTAAAACAAATTATTTCAGTGCAGATTTTCTGAGCAGACAAAGAAACCTCTTGCGCAATTTTTAATTGTTAAAGCAAAGGAATCCTTCTATTCTTTACGTATTTTGGGACATTATTTGTTCATCAACCATACCGGGTGAGATAAGTCAGAGTTATCAAGTGTTGACACGGACGGTCTCTCACTGAAAGGTCCTTGGGTTTGAGACCTGTCGATGATGGATTCTCGGCACTGTCTGGGGGAGAATTATAGCGGCTGGCTGTTCTGATAGGTAGTTTTTCCATGGTTTCTCTGATCGATATTAGGTGAATGCTTAATCAGTACCGTCTTTCGGGGCGACTTTGTACCAGAAAACGGTGTTTTTATATTTGTGAAACCAAAATATTTTTTTTACATTTTTATAATCATTTACAAATGTTAGGTAATTCTAGAGTTATGGTTTGACATAGCCTTTATTTAACAAATTTTTTATTCGGTAGGAGAAGAAGTTTGTGTGGTACGGCGGAGAATGTGAACAAGCGGACAATGTCACTCTATTCTGGAGGGTGATATTGTCCGCTTCCGTCTTTCTTAGGAGAATGTGGGCAAATTTGACAGGATTAAGCGGTAGTGTCTTTATACGATGTAGAAACATAACCACGAGTATTTGTCAATTTAATTGTTTATAACAAGTACAATATAACCTTAACTTAAACATTCAATATCATTTATTATCTACCCAGGGGCGATTGAGTCTTGTATTATTAATACAAACAAGCTTTCTCTTACGCAAGATCTTTATACAGTTTTTAACAATAAAACGGAAATCTCTCTTTCCAAAGAGAAATTCTAACTCGCCAAGCGCTGCAAGATAGTTAATGAATGCCAATTCTGCCGAACGATGATAAGTTCTCGGCATCGTAAATGATAAGTCTGAATTAATTTAACAAGAAATGAATCACACGATTTTTTTTGTAAAAGTACATCAGAGTGACTTTGTACCACATCTGAAATTTTGTTTTCCCTGGTACAAAGTTATCTCTATTTTAAAATCATGATCTAGAACAATAAATGGAACGAATAAATTGAAGTGTTTATGTTAAGTAGTATGAGTAAACTGTAAATAATTATTGTATAATCAACACCAATAAAATGTATTAAGCCGGCCCGGTGGCCGAGATCGCTAAGGCAGTAGTGTCGTAGTGATCTCGGACCGAAGGGTCACGGGTTCGAGTCCCGCCTCGGGCATGGTTGTATTTGTGTTCGTCCTTTCACCCCTTATCATCAATCACCATATCGTTTCATCCACATAGTTACCATACCGTTAACAGCAATAGTGGTCGCTAATGACCTAAGATGTTGATGCGACCTTACATAACCAATAAAAAAAGTATTAAATTCATAAAATAATTGTGAGTTACTCTACTATAAAAAACATGTCCAAAATTGAACTATTTTTCTTGTCAACTCAAGCTGTAATAATCAAAAGCACGAGCAGACCGGTGTTGCCGTTTGGTGTGTTCAGCTTCCTAAAATCGACTAAAGGTTAAAGCAACTGAAAATGCACACGCCGCCAACATTTAATGTAACAGACATTCTTTAAAGTGGTGCGTGGTGCAAAGCCACCCTCCGTGGTGTAAACTCACCCCAAATGATTATACCTTATGAAACGGGCCACGGATCGCGTGCGCCCACGATCTTTCCTTCCTCATCTTTGTCTTTCCTCAACCCTTATACACACAAGAGTGGCGTAGCTGAAGCTTACCTTCGGGGGCGGGAGGTAGTATTAAATATTAATTCGGACACTACAAAACTATAAGAGAAAATATATATGTATAATGTATGATTTTGTTGGTCAAACATTTTATTATGTGGTGAATTATTATTATTATTATTATTATTATTATTATTATTATTATTATTATTATTATTATTATTATTATTATTCCTAAATTCGCTGCTAAAGATGTTCGATATCGACTTAATATAAAACTCCGAGCTGCAACAAGGAGATCCAGTGACTGAGAATACATAACGCAAAAAATGGGCTGTTCCTAGTATTGCGATGTCCTATACTTTCCAATCTCTTGCATGCTCTGGGATTTTGAACAAAATTTAACATATATTTTGCAGAACGAATTCCAGAGTTCTGATGACTATTAGCAGTGCGTGATTTATAAAGATTTCGGTCTCGAAACGCGCCCTAAATTAATTATCAATTTAACAGAAATAGTTATGTATTTATAATGTAATGTAATAATTATAAATCACAATTAATAACAATAAGTAGAAGAACTGACTATATATGAATATAAAATAACAACAACAACAACAACAATAATAATAATAATAATAATAATAATAATAATAATAAAAAAGGGGAGAATGAAGCCAGAATTGGAAGCAGTTATAATTGCTGCCCAAAATCAGGCGTTGAGAAGACGACACTATGATAAAGCGGTTCTCAAAATTTCCCAAGATGATAAATGTCGCATCTGCCAGAAACAAGTAGAAATCATTGATCATATTGTCTGAACTTTTCCAATTCTAGCAATGAGCGAATAAATGAAAAGACTAGTCAGGATGTGTATTTATTTCCATTAGCAGATAATTGGCAGATAATAATAAGATTTGAAGCTAAGATACAAGTTTGCGCTTCCTCTTAAATTATATTTAGACCCAATTTTCATTTATTTATCAATAAAATACGAATTTAATAAACATTCTTTGTTTCATTTGTTACAGCTGAATTATGGCGGAGAGTGTCAAAGTCATAGTAAGATGTCGGCCTATGAACAGAAGAGAAAAAGACCTTTGTTCGAGGGTAAGTTTTTTTCTTATAAACACGATAACTATTTTACAACATATACCATCTACAAATATTATGAAAGTTGTATTATAAATCAAGGGCTGACTTAAAAATAAAAAGATCATTTGTTAGGTCATTTTCTATGCGCACCATGTAATCTAATCCCAGATACCCCAAAATGTTGGGTGTCCACAAACAATAATATTAAATTTATTGTTAATTGTATATTTATTTAATAAAAATAATTTTAATGACAAAAAGAACACTGACAATGACTATTTTATTTTTATTTTCGTGGGTGACTGGAAGCCCCCAGAAAGTTTCTCTGCTCAGCTCGATAATTATTTAAAAACGGCGACAGGTTTTAGAAACAAATAAATAAAACAATAATCAAATTAAAGACTGGTCTTTTTCTGGCAAGATATATATTAAGAAAGGGGCAAGAACAAATAAAGAACTAGGAAAGTGGTTCGTTATTGTTCGCAGTTCTTAACAAACAATATCAATATCTTTACAACAGCTGCAATATAATTATTCTATTTGCAACACGAACATGATATTTGTTTACTTGACTTATTGTTATAAAAATTCATTATCAATTGTCTGCTCCATTGTGACACACTGAACTTTTTGCGTGTAGTTCTACCTTTGTCAGATAGACCCATTATGTTGTCAAAATATACATCAGTCGTTTGCGAATGTGTCCTCCAGAGTGTGGTGTACATGGACCACGACCACTGCACCTGCTCCATTGTGAACCCAGCTGACCATGCAGCACCTCCCAAGACTTTCACCTTCGATGGGGTCTACGACACGGACTCCACCACGGAGCAGATCTACAATGACATCAGCTACCCTCTGGTCGAGGTGAGACTAGCCACTTTCATTATCTACAAATAACGCGCAGCCTCCAATCTTTTAAACCAAATGTAAATTCGAAATCTGTTTGCAAAGAAAATGATGAGATGGAAATTCCTGGTATTACGTCATTATGAAATGGCTTTTTAGTTCTGAACTGACGTGTGTACTCTACTTCTCTATTACATAATTCCCTACGTCCCGGAGATTGTAACATATGAACAATTGAAGCAGGATAGAAATTTGCCTATTATTACTTAGAGTTTAAGGAAATACGCGATAAATGTTTTTTCGGATAAGACGCCCCCATAACGAATAAAAATTAAATACCGACCGAGACGCTATAATATGTGGTGTTCTTGGAGTGATATCTGGCGGAACAATTCGATAACATTCGTGGCGCGCAATTCGGTTTCGCAATTTGTGTGCTGAGTGCGAAGCGACAGCAATCGCTTTTGCACGTTTGCGCCGATAGTCGGCGCCACGCGCATGCCCGGGCAATCGCATCCTTCAGGACTCGAGATCTGCAAAGGCAGAAGGATTAAATATCCCTGCCCTGGGCCCGGGCGATTAAATATACCTGGCCATAATAAACGTCGTTCGTGATAAGGAAAACATACAGGAGCTGAATTGTAAAGGCACTGTCAGATTCAACTAAATTTACTATCAATTAGTAAAATAAATAAAAAATACTGATTTATTACGAAGAACATATCCTATAGTACAAAATTATTTTTTTCAATAACAAATAAATGCGGAAATTATATCATGAAAATATGACTGACAACACGCAGCCAAACACACCATTACCCCACAGATGAGCGCTGGGCCAAGGTTATTAAGTGGGCGGCCTGTTTGATTATTTCCTGATTCCGGGCTCGTCAACTTTAGCGATCATTATTACCTTAAGTGTAGTGTACTTTTTATCACGGGAGTTGATCTTCCCCCGCGGATTGGTGAGATCCGACAGAGACCTGCACGTCGGCTTAAGGGGACTTTCCAAACCAGGAACTCGCACCAACGGGGCCCCCGACTGGTCTCTCGACATGTTTGGTATTACACACGCACATTTTCTTGAGCCCCGGAAAACCTACCCGCACTCCTTTCCCAAGATTAGTTGAATTAAGAATAAATGACAGCAACGAGCATTGTGGACAAAATCTGATAACCGGAAATGTTCGCTCCCATGTAATAGAAACTATTTTGCATCGAAAAACGAACTACAAATTTGATATAAAATTCCTTATCAAAATAACTAAACTCCCCACTCCGGGCACAAGCGATGTGCGGGCTCAAGAAAACGTGCGCGGGTATTAGCCACCGGTTTGAGCAGCCCTGAACTAATTTATATAACATGTCTTTAAAATCAGACATTGGTGATGACGCCATTTGAATTTAACCGAGCGAGTCTTCCGCGGATCACAAAATCATGTATGAACTATCGTTTGAATTCTGAAGCGACCCAGTGTGAGCACCGTTTCAAGCGGCGTATTTCTGGTCGGCAGAGCGTGCTGGAGGGCTACAACGGCACGGTGTTCGCCTACGGCCAGACGGGCTGCGGGAAGAGCTTCACGATGCAGGGCGTGGTGGACCCTGCGGCGCAGCGGGGCATCATCCCGCGCGCCTTCGAGCACATCTTCGAAGCCGTGTCGGTGGCCGAGAGCACCAAGTACCTCGTGCTGGCGTCCTACCTGGAGATCTACAACGAAGAGATACGCGACCTCCTGGGTAATGACGTCAAGAAGCGACTCGATCTCAAGGAACACGCCGAGAAAGGAATCTACGTGCAAGGTAACGCGCGTGTGGGATGTGCAGTGAACGTATTGCTGGACTGGAAGGAAGGTGCATGAGGTGCGATGTTTACCAACGAATGTGTTTCAGTAACGAGGTTGAAAACAGCTACTGATTTGAAAGAAGACGCCTGGTCAATGTGCTTTCTTACCAATGAATGTTCAGCGCATACACATTTGTCAATGTTATTCCATTTTCAGAACAGCTGTCTCTTTAGGAAATGTCAGAACTCTACTTCCCGATGAAACTCGAATGGTGCGCATTAAATGAAAGCAGTTCATCCCATTTTTCCAATTCCACTTACATTTATATATGCATCCTGGAGTCTTCCTGGATTTGCAAGACATTTTGACATTCCTTTTCAATGCAATGGACGTTGCTTGAGGATGTTGCCCTCCCTGTTTCTTGTTTTCGTAATGTTTTCACATTTCCAGATGATAATTTTTCACTGTCGTCAAGAAGCTTCCGTTTGTTGGAGTGCTGGTATAAAAAATGAGGATTATGAAATTACAACATAAATGTCCTAACATATTTGTATTTGAATAAGCCACAGGAACACACTAATTATAGTGGTAAACAATTGTATAGCTTGATGAACAATTGTATAGCTAATGATATATTTTCTTGCCCTTTCACTCTAGAGTGACTCCGAATTCTATTGATAGTTCCAAGCGCACTTTTTTTATAATTCAATAGTCACACGACTAAATGTAAAGAGTAAATTTTCACAAAGCCTTCATAATTGTTCGTACCGAAGCTAGCTTTAAAAGGCTATTTCAGTTACAGTTTTCATCGTTAGAATCATCCACCCTCACTAAGAGTGTCTCAAAATAAATGTTACAAACTTCTAGGGGAAGAAGTTTAAGATCTTATTTTCCCCTTGAACATATGTGTGAAATTTTATACAACGCGGTTGTACATACGACGTGAGCCCCTGACTGTTTGGCAACTTGCATGCATTGGTGTTCGGCAGGTCAGGTTCAGACACGATTTCGTGTACTCCTCAAACACCAATGAATGTTGAATTGCCTGCCAATTATGGGCCAATGTCACATATGTAACTTCGTTAAAGGAAATTTCCCAAGATATGTTTATTGGAAAAAGTGATGATCTTCGACCTGTACATGCCTAGAAGTTTATAATATGTTTTCTTAGATGTCAGCTATATGTTTCCGCGTATAGTATCGGGCTTCAAGTCCTTCTCACGACACATCGAACTGGGCCGAACAAGACAATTATCTCGAGCTCTTACGAACTTTTCTTTTTCGGTTCCCTTCTTAGGTTTCATATTCACTAGCTGTGTGATTATTTTTTATGAACGCCATCCAGCAAATAGTAGCGCGGAAAACAGAGCCCAGCGCCCTTGTATGAATTGAGTGGGGTGCACAGCGGGGCTTTTGGTCAGCGAGCCGATGCGGGGGCGAGGGGGTGCGCGCAGTGGCTCGCGAGTGTGTGCGCTGTGCGCAGACCTGTCGCTGCACCCGGTGCACAACGTGTCGGAGTGCGAGGAGCTGATGGAGCGCGGCTGGAGGAACCGCTCCACCGGGGCCACGCTCATGAACAGCGACTCGTCCCGCTCGCACTCCATCTTCAGCATCAACCTGGAGATGATGCCGGCGTGCGCGCTGGAGGAGGGCGGGTGTTCGCGGGGCTCCGGGCCGGCCGGCGCCAAGGGCGCGCACATCCGGCGCGGCAAGCTCAACCTCGTCGACTTGGCCGGCAGCGAGCGCCAGGCCAAGACGGGTGCGTGCGCCCTCCGCCCCACCCCACGCCGCCGCCACGCCCACCTCATACCCTCCACACCAGACGTGCTCCCTTTCGCGTTCGCTGCTCCGCCAACTCCTCTCTCCCTCTCAACCCCTTCTCTGCCTCTCTTGCCTGACTTTCAGTCTGCAGTATCTTCCTTCTTCCACACACGTCTATTTTTATTCGGTTCTAATATATCATCACGCTTTGCTTCGTCATCTATCCTTGCACGTTTTTATTTATCTTGCATTTGGTGCAATCATTTCTTTAGATGCAAAGTTTTCGCACTCTCAATAAAAAAAGGAAGCTTTTGGGGATTGCGTAGCTCAGAAGATAATGCAATATTAAGTTGCTGTTTTGCTGGGAAAGATTCCCCTCCAAAAAATCGAAGAAGACAACTTGTAACAGAAATCATCCGAATTTACCATTCCTAGCTATTCTAGAGGCTTGAAAATGACTTAATATATGCAACTCTCATAATAATAAAACTATTTTTGCACTAAAGTCACCTCCTCCCCCCGTAAAATGTAAAAAAAAGGAAGTAAAATCTTTCAAACCGAAAGATTATCAGTTTTCATTTAAGTAAACCCAAAAAAGTTATAAGCCAGATGATCATAATTTCTTCTTGAATAAAAACGTTTCTATTTTTTTCATTTCCCTGGCGTTAAATTAACTTCTTCAATCTTCCGCTTTTTGCACTCTTTTTTCTTGGAGTCTTCCTGGGCACTGATATTCACATCTGTTCATGAAGCAACTCTAACTTTACTTTTCACGAACTATCCTGGGTCTGTTCACTTTTTCTATCTTGATTTAATTATTTTTTTCTTTTACCTTTTCATTTACCTTTTACTTTCAACTTTTGCCTTATCTTACCTGCACTTTCTGTGAACGTCTTTCTTTTCATGTCTCCCTACATATCCCTAGCAGTCCTTTATCAATACCTCTTCAACTTCCTATAAACTTCTCTATAGAGGAAACATCTACTTTCCGGTCATTCCCTTGCATTCACTTCTTCGTTCCCCATTCTCAAGTCTCTTCTTGCCCGCTTCACAGTCGCACTCCGAATTGCGTGTTTGAAAGCACCAGGCGCACTCTCTCTGTAAATAACACGAAGTAATGAGCATTGTTTCGAACTTCAGCATGAAAATTATAGTCTTTAAAGAGCACAAAGTTTACTTTGCAAAAGTACACTTGTGTGAAACGTGAATTATAAGAACTGTTACCTTATTAAAATCTAAATTAATTCTTCGAGATTTTTAAAATATAAACAATCCACGATTATTTATTAGAGTTGAGTAAAGTGAAACTAAACATTCATGTGATCGGGAAAATTCCGAGCAAGCTAATTTCTTCAGAGCTTTATCTTAAGATTTTGTTAAAGTTCTGATCGATATTGCTGGAGTTTTCCGGTTAATATAAGGTCAAAAGTCACAATTTTTTCTAAAATATCTTGCATGGTGTGCATTATATGTTAATTAATCTGCGAATAAAATGTGTAGAAAATATAATTATTTACGAAATGTGTTCTAAACTTTTTGTTGTCCTAACCGTTTTGGAGATATTTAAGGTTAAAAATTACAAATAAATTGCTCTTAGTAAATAGTCTATTATTCACGCGTTGAATATCAATTGAATTTCTCATGAAATTTCTAAGAAATAAACTTTAAACACTGATTGTAAAACATTTTTCATGTGAATGATTAAAGTGTTATCATAGGAAGCAAGGTAGTTTCAAAAAACGAATTTTTGTGACTTTTGATCTTTAATTTCCCGGAGAGCTTCAGCGTTATCAATTAGAATTTTTCACTCCTTCCATAAATGCTTAAGTGAACGGTCTCAGCAAAAAATTAACTTGCTCAGAATTTTCATTAAAACTAAGTTAACTGGACTATTAGGAAACCATCCTCAGAATTTAAATACAACATATCTAGCAAAAATACGTCTAATACGTCAATTGTGTGGTATCGAGAAATGCATTAAGAGTAGCTTTAATAGAAAGGGTGTTCAAATAAAGCGCGCAACATAATACTGGTAGGAAGAAAATCGTGAAAACATAACTGAGGAAAGTATTGTAATACGTAACACTCTATTAACCTAAAAGAATAGTTCAATTGACTATGGGATTCAAAACTCAAAGGGACCGTACAGGCACAACAAATATCTTCTTAGCTTTCACTGTCAGGAGGATGAAGACGTGTTTCCTATTCTGACTTGACTCAAAATACATAGACGAAATTTTGTTCGTCTACGCTTTAAAAAAAATGTATTCACCTGGTAATATTAGCTTCATTTACTTTGGCAATATTGGCCATGGCCATAAATAATTTCGTTTGGGATATTTAATTTGTCTTGAAGTTGATAATGTTCGGGAATGATTATTTTCTTCTCTTAATGCGTCATTAATACATTCACATTTAACATTATTTTTGGATTATTGAACTTAACGTTGAAAAATTTGTATGCAAAAGGCATTAAATATCGATAAAATATTTGTCTCCCTATTTTACTGCCCAGAAATCCAAAACATTATTGACTATTTTGATGGAATATGGATTCTTCAAGTAAATGCTCTGTTTCGCATTTTATAGTTTATATAATATATTATATAAATATGATAGAATATAATGAATTTTTATCACTATGTTTTCATGTAATTCCATTCATTTTGTTTTATGTTTTCGTATAATGCAAATGAGGACTCCGAGAAGAAAATTTACAATAATGAAGTTCGTCCTGTTGCAATAACAATCTCTTCAAATTTTAGTCTCGAAATTTGTGACGTTTCTGTTGAGGTCAAGTCCTAGATATGAGTGTCAATCCTCGATTCTACGGTTAATTCAAAACCTGTCTTGTAGGAGGCGAAGAGAAGTTTTCTTTCATTGGACGATTCATACTCTATTCGACGTTTCGTAATTGTTTACTTGGGATCAGAATAATTCCATTTCTGTACATATTGTTAAATATTCATACACTTTTGCACGCAATCTAACATCCCGCACGTTTGCTTCCATAAAATGTACATTTGCTTTTGTATATTTCAAATAAATTAAACTGTAGATTCCACTTCTAAGTTGTATATGGTCTGATTTCTAAATAAAATCTTTTTTATTTGCCTACTTAAAATAATTCAAAATTATTGTTTAATAAAGTTGAAATTATTATAGGTTGTTAGATTTCCATGACGTATATTCCACTCAGAATACACGTCAGAAATATGTTAAAGTCAGTAAAACATTAGGTTTGTTTCCAATAAAGTCAATGGTTGAGCCATCACATCTAACAAAGAACAAAAATTTACTTCTATGCGATAATTATTATATATCTTTCATGCAAATGGGAAAAATGAGGCCTAAACTGGCATTAGCGCTATCCGAGAATCAGTTCTTAAGTAAACCACAATAGGTTTTTAAATCTTTTGGACAGCCAAAACTTACTTAAGGATAACGCACAGTTTTCTTCTTGTGGTGCAATATTTTAAGGATTAATATGTTTTCTATGTTTCATAGAAAATTAATTTAGTAATGAGTGTTATTGTCATTTGTGAATGAGCTTCGAAGATATACAAGAATTCATTTCCTTGCGATGTTTTTAACAGAATTTATTATAAAATGGCATATTAATGTAATTCTTCCATTGGGAAAGAAAACATAAGATTATTTAAAAGTGAGAACACGTCCAGAAGAACTGCAAATCATGAAATTAAAATGAAATGTTTCCATGTTTAGGAGCGACAGGAGAGCGCCTAAAAGAAGCCACCAAGATCAACTTGTCTTTGTCTGCGCTGGGAAATGTCATTTCGGCGTTAGTCGATGGCAAAGCTAAGCACATTCCTTATCGAGATTCCAAATTAACAAGACTTCTTCAGGTAAGTTCCATATTCACGATCGGGTTAATGGTGGGAAGAACATTATCTTTCTTACTTCATAAAACATATGACAAAAGGCACTACGTATTATTAAGAACCGAAGCAACGTACATTCTGTTATTTTGAAAAATATTTCCGAAGAAACTTGGTCATCTTGTGAGGGAGCCTTAATGCGTTCCTCTCTCTAATGTTTCGCAAAGCGATAGAGAGGGCTGATTTATGTGTTCACCATCACCACAAACAGAGCACCCATCACTACGAAGAGGCAAACAATGCATGACGCTCAGAAGTATTTTCAATAAACGATTTCCATCTCAACGAACAGTCACATTTGATGAAATAAATATTAGAACGTAAATATCAGAATTTATAATGTTAAAATGAATTTAAACGACATACCCTAATGAATAGTAGATACAATGATTAAAATTTGTAATAATTTTCATGAAAACCGTCTAATTAAATTTGTTTCCAACTCATTAAATATTTTTTAAAATAGTAATAACTTTTACGTTATATTGCAAGTACAATGAAAAGAAGTAGGAAAAAAGAAAAGAAAAAATAGACTCAAATGATAAAAAATCACATAAATTCAAATACAATGTTTCAGGACAAACTGTTGCCCCATCATGAGGTATAAACTTTAATACATAAAAATACACTTAAAATTACAAAAATATTGATAGTACAATTTTAGATTTTAGAATTTACAATAATAATAATAATAATAATAATAATAATAATAATAATAATAATAATAATAATAATAATAGAACAAAATTTTCAATAAAATAAGTTGAATAATATCTTATAATGAAGGGTACAACTCACCATTCATTAATACGAATTAAACTCCAATTTACAACAAATATCTACAGTAAATTTAAATATTTGTCATAAAACAGTAGTTTAAAATTTGTTAAGTAGTGTACTAAAATTGTCGATTAATACTATATTTCCCGTGTATTGAGTTTATTTATGAAATTAAAAATAAATGTCACTCAACTTTGATCGCAAATGTAGAATGCTGAATGCCCCGTATCAGTAGCTCCGAAAGCACGTACAATGCCTGACATTTTTTAGATGGGCTACTGTTTACCCCCAGTAAAAATGAAATGGTGCATACTAATTTAGATTTAATAAGAACTTTAGCTATTGAACCTTCTTTCGAATGAGTTTATCAAACAAAATCTAGTGTTTAATCAATGGAAATTTTGTTTTCTTTTTTCATCTGTATCTAAGATTCTTGGTTAAGCAGTTACAAGAAAAATCTGTGGTTTAGGCTTTTACTTGCTTTACTAATAGTGTCAAAAAAATGTACTGAACCCCTGGAGGAATTCTGCTAAAAAACGGTATGTTTTTCGTGACATGTAAATTTGAAAGCGACGGCTTCCGCGCGCGGAGTGCCAGCACTTTGCGATACGGTGCGTCTAGTGATGGCAAATTTTACCAAAACATCGATACACCGATGTTTCGAAACATCGCTAAAGGGTTTCCGAAGTCGATGAAAACATCGACGGAAAAACATGGATGTTTTAATTATAGATTTATAAACATGCTATTTTCCTATCCTTTTTTAATTACAGTACGTAAAAGAGATATATTTTATTGTTTGGTTACCAGCATGTTAGTAGTATGCTAATAAAAATTATTATCGAATATAAAGAATAAAATTAACAATAAAGAACATCGTGTTTTGCTACTTTACCCTTTGGTGATTTCCATTCATACACCATCGATGTAAAACCACTTAAAATTGCTTCAGATTGTACAGGCGAAATGTGCAGCGTGATAAAAAGTATGACGAAAAACAACGATGTTGCTGTGGATTGTTGCTACTCTACAACGTGTCTAAACCCCATTATTAAAATAAATAAATAAATAAACATCGATGTTTTTGCAACAAAATAGCGATGTGAAGAAAACATCGAAAGGAAAGTATCGATGTTTTAAACACATCGATTTTTTTTGCCATCCCTAAGTGCACTCTTTCCGTGACTTTCGTCGGGGCCCGACTATGCGTTGGAGTAGTGCGCAGAATAAAAACGCAATAGGCTCGGATGAAGACAGTAACAGTCTCGGATGAAGAGGACAACACTCTCAAGGCTGGCACTACTAAGGAGACATTCAAAACTACGTTCGCTTTTAAAGGGAGCAGGTCCCAATAGCTGTGACGAATACGTTTGAAGGGAGAGGCGACTGTTGGAAAACGAACGTTCTCCAAACATGTCTGTCATATTTATTTTAGTATAATTAATAAACTATAACGAATGTCCAGTTTATCAAAAATAGGTCTTATTTTCTAACATGAGAAATTGTATTAATACGTTAATACAATTTTACTTCATGATTAAAGAAGTCCCTTTTATTGAACTCAGAAAAGGGGGGTTGAAATGGTTTAACTGAGAGGGGGTATAGATATGTTTGAACAGTGAAAGAAGGAAAAGGGGTAAAAACAACATTTCGCGAACGTCCTTTCGGGACGCCCCTGGAGGGCTGCGTGCGCCAGTGCGGCCAGGAAGCAGGTGGCAAGTTGCGGGAGGAGCGTTTCGTGCGGGCAGGAAGTCTCCGAGAGCCCCTCAGGCGACGTAAGGCGACGTCGGCGCTAACAGCTGCTGCGCCTCGCGTGCGCCCGCCTGCGCCCCACGCCGCCGCGCAGTGGGCGGGCACCATCAGGAAAGCGCGCGTCCCGACAAAGCGCAAAATCCGGGCTAATTGCGAAGCCTGGCAGTATTTGCCCTTTTTATAAGTGCTTTTATAGCGTGATGTATTATACCATCTTTTGATCGCGTAATTTATATTTCAAAAAACGTCACAGCACTACGGTCACGTCACAGCACTACGCTCATAAGAAATATATATTCATGTAACTTCAACGAGAAATGAGATTTTGCTGCAAAATGCTGTAAAATGTTTGGAGCCTCGGAGAGCGAAGCTGCAATTTTGAACGAAAATTGCCTATTTAAAAAAACTACATATTAAGCATATATTCATCTGCGACCACTCGTGACCTTGAAAATTGTTAGATGAACGTGAAATTGTTTACAATGTCATTAAACATTTTTTGTTCAATTACAGTTCAGTACATCTTACCGTTTTTCAAATAAATTAAAAAAATTCTGAACGTTACGGAATTTGAATTCATTGCAAAAAACTAATAGGAACAGTCCAAATTTTTAGGTTAGACCTATGAATATGCTTTATAAATAAATATCATGTATTCAAGTTATATAATACATAAAAAGGAAACAACAAACAATGTTTGTTATTAAGAAATTCCATGCCCCTCGTTAAGCCACACGAAATGGATTGTAATGAATGTAATTAAATATTGAAGTGTAATTGAATATTGAAGTCTTAATTTGCATTTTTTAAAACAAAAATCGTGACTCTATAAGAACTCAATTTAAACATACGCATTATTTTAACAGAACTGCGCTTGAAACCCCAGGCACGCATTTCAGCCCGTGGTAGCCCACTGTGCGTCGCCTCGCGCCCCTTGGCTTTCTTCGCTTCCGTTGCGGAAGGCGCCGGCACCGCCCTCACCCCCCCCGGCGTTCGTCAGCGCTCAAACTCCCCGCTGGATTGCATGGCGCGCTATCGAGCCACTGCTAATCGAAATGTGGATCAGCCCCGCGGCGACCTAACGTCAGGGAGACGCGATGAGCACGCAACGCTCGCTTCGCCCGCTATCTAGTTAGTCAATGAGTCACATCATGGCAGCTCTATGCAGGCTACTAACATTTGAAAATCTATACAAAAATAAAAGGGAATGTGCGTATGTGTGTCGCACAAAGAAGCAAATCTACTCGACCGATTTCGCTGAAATTTTCACACTTTGTTATTATTAATAATGGGAGTGTTTAAAGAGTGGTTTCAATTAAATCTGACATGTGGTGGCGTTGTGGATGATGATTTATTCGTTTATGACGACTCAAGCGCCCCTGAACTCTACGCAATCCGCCCTATATCCAAGGATTAAGCGCGTCTTCACTATATAACACACTGTTGATCTGCCACTGGGATTGTGAAATATCGGTCGGAATTATTACTTGAATGTCGGACTATTTTAAACAAATTTCTTTAAGACAGTGTCATAGCGAACGCATGCCCAAATTTGAGGAGAACGTTTTAACAATAGGATACTTGACAACCACGTCCAAACCAGGACATAAAACAAACCCATACTTGCGAAAAATCCATTAGAATTTTTCCACAGCGTAGCGTCAAACGTGATTAACAATCACGTGACCAGTGCTATAGGATGTGTAATACACTGCAATAGCGAAGCATTGACGGATCCACTAGATATTAATAAAGAGATAAAATAGCCAGCTAAGGCTATCTGTGAACAAATAAACAAAACAACATTCATCGAATAAAGAATACTCTTATATATTTCTATTGAAACTTTAATTAAATCAATATAATTCAATGGGGCTCAAATTTAATAATTAACTCGCTCTCCAAGCTTTCGCATGTGCCCTCAACCTTTTGTAGGCGCCTGGAGGCTTAACAATTAGTGCCAAACGTCGCTTAACTCTTTATAGTAGGAGAAAATACGGTTACTTGACCCGAAGCAATGTTAAAAATGTAAAATTAATATTAGATGCACTAAGGTTTAGAAATACGCTACAATATATTTTGCCAAAGAAAATATGATGACGAGAGAGTTTAATAAATTGTTTATGGGCTGAGCATTCTACATGTCATGTGTAGTTTCTATCATTACAAGCAGACGTAAATGAAAATGGATTATGAGTGAATGTTAATCGGGCAAAACTCCGCCTCATCAAAGGGATTGACTGGAGGAGAGTTGAATAGCTTTTCTGGCTGACGATTTTTCTCAATATTTATGTCACCCTAGAGCTAGACAATCCCTTTAGAAAATCCCGTGAACGATGTCCTTTAATGATACTTTCTTCCTCTTTCATTCTTTCTTTTGTCTATAGCTAGGGTGAAGGTTGAGTTCTTTGGATCACTCTTGAAAATAAAAAATGTATTGTGGTATAAAGTATACAATAAATAGGTATAATAGACATACTTCTGGAAGAATCACGAAGTTTCTAGCTGTATAACATGTACACTACATGAGGCTGGAACGAATTCTACACTACAGCGTGGCTAGTATGATTATATGAATATTAGGGCTATATTTTGTATGCCTTGTAACAAGTTCAATAAAAAACAAAAATATTTTCGAAGAGTGGATCGGTTTGCGTAAAGAGGTGCACTTCAATCACGTTAATTTCTTTTGGGTGCAAAAAATGATGAATTAGAAATAAAATAACCAGAGGCACTACGCAATAATCGTCACAGCAAAATTATAACTTATGCGATATTCAGACATTCAAAAAATCCCTAAAAAATAATCAATACGTTTCTCTCTTGATAAGAAATGTGTTAAACGATGTACACAGATTCCATTGGTTTACTTGTTTCCTAGTCAGACAAAAGTACCTACGTAAATATTTGAACACTTTGCAATATTTTGAATCTGTCCCAAGCTGAAAACAAAGGAAGCCAGAATTTTGGGGAAAATACCGTACATTCTTATGGAAAAGGCTGACGTGGGTGTATTCTGTCGTAGGATTCCTTGGGCGGGAACACGAAGACGCTGATGGTGGCGTGCCTCTCCCCGGCCGACAACAACTACGACGAGACTCTGAGCACCCTGCGCTACGCCAACAGGGCGAAGAACATCCAGAACAAGCCGCGCATCAACGAGGACCCCAAGGACACCATGCTGCGGGAGTACCAAGAAGAGATTCGGAAGCTCAAGGAAATGTTGGAGGGCAATCAAACCAATGGTCACGCGTTAGGTACGTTGTTCCAACTTTCAAGGTAAAGTAAAGGTGATGGTCATTAGTCATTGCCTGTGGAAACCCTTTAATACTAGAAGAAATACAGATCCTTAAATCAATAAAAATAAATTGGAATTTTATTACCATTTCGAACACTTGTTCTCGATTTTGTCAGGAAAATTAAGTATATTTTTATTTATAAATTAGGGTGGAGACGTGTTGCTTTAGTACTGCTGTCCTCAAAAACAAACCAGAAAAAAATGTAACTAGTTTAATAACAAATATTTAGATATTACCTCATCATTGTATTAATGAGCAAAAATAGTCGAAGCTTCGTTACACGAATCACAATATTTATATTTAAATCAAATATACTACAGGAATGAGGAGCGGATATATGACTGTTGATGCATGAGACCGTTCCGAATCCTCTTAAAAACAACATGCAACGAACATTATTTTAAAAATTTTACGATTGAAAGTGTGTCAATTATTGTAGTTTGATTAGAGTATACATTTCTTATTGCGTTTGTCTACAGAACAGTGTGGAAGAGAATTGTTCAAGTAGGTAGTAGTACGAAAAAGTATTGAAATGTTAGCAGAAAATGATTGTGCATGTATTTTCAACTCTTTCTATCATTTCAATGTATCGCAATAAGTAATTAATAAGAAACTATTCTTGATTAATTGAGATTAATCGGTATAATAAATTAGTATAACATAATTATTTCAAGAGCATTGTTTGTCTTTTAATATTTTGTATTCATAAATTAAACTCAAGAAAACTAATAATCTTTGTCATACTTTACAAGACATGGCACCAGAGAGTTTTCTGGAAGAGGAGAGAGAGAAGGTGAGGAGAGAGTATGAAGAGAAAATGCAGAAAATGCGTGAAGAATATGAGGCTGAACAAAATCACAAATATCAACTTCAAGAAGATATGAACAAGCTAAAAGAACACTACGAAGTACAGCTATCCAATATCAACCAACAGGTGTGTACATATTATCAGAACATCTCTTTGAAATTTACTTTTCTTTATTTTAATTTCTTGAGACGAATAAATCTAGTTTTAGTATTCTTTGCGTAAATATAATCCTGGTCCAAATCGAATGTAATTACTAGATTTGAATGGGTTACTAAAATAATGATAAATTCTTGCTAGAAATTGCATAAGAAGTTCATTATGTCTCAAAACAGTACATATTAGTCATATCATAGTTTACAATAATAAATGGAAGGAAGCCCATATCAATTAATTTTATCATCTGCAAATCAAATATTCAGACTCATTTTCAAATAAACAACAAACAAATGGTTCAGCATGATAACACAAACTATTTAGATCTTTCGATTCAATCAGATCTGATGTGGAACAAATGTCATATGCATCAGACTTCTACATTACGAGAAGAAATATCTTGTTGTTCGGCTGGAATATCGTTTATATATTCCGCGTCTGCAACTTAGCCTAGGTAGTTCAGGAGGTCCATGTTGATTCTGGAGATGCAACATCGCCAACAAATCATGGATGTTTCAAAACATCGTCATTAAAATTAAAAAAACGTCGCCCCAAAATCGCCCGTGTTTTAAAAACCGGTTTGATAACGTCTAACATTAACATTCGCGCTAGGAGATTTAATTTGAAGTGGACGTGTTTAATAATGTATAATTTCGACTACACAGTCCAATAACAATAACAATTTACCAAACTTTTCTTGTCAGATTGAATATTATAAAATAATCAACTATTTTTAAGGCTTATTGACGAAAATTCTAGGAGTTCAAAGCTGAAAGTAGTGTATAATTTTTAACGTTCATAGACAGTCTCCAAAATATGCATATACCACTTGACGCCATTCAAAACCTCGTATTAAAATTATTTGAGGGGAGGGGATATTCAACTAAGTATTCCATTCTCCGTTCTCCATTCACCCCCCCGAATAGCAATAAATAAAGAAAGAAAAGAAAAGAAAAGGCGTTCTGTTACTCTACTAATTCCAAACGCTATCACTGATTACCAATTGTCTCGATAAGGGCAATCGCATTTTATCCGAAAGCGAGACTTCTAGAAAGTAGAATTTCCCCCTCTGTTTCAGACCCTTGGTCTCTTTGGTATGAAAGACTTAAGTGGTACGTGAAAATTATAACATGTTCCATTTATTATTATTATTATTATTATTATTATTATTATTATTATTATTATTATTATTATTATTTATTTCAATAATTAAATATTGCCAACATAAAAACATTAAGCGTAAAGCATTTATTTTTAAAAACATCGGTTCAATAAATCGACGCAGTTTCTCCGATCAACACCACGCGAATGCCGCAGCAATACCCTAAAACGGCCATGAACCGCGTGCTATCTTTCCTTCCTCTTCCATCACTCTTTACTTATACACACTTACACTTACACTTACAGTTACAGTTACACGCACTACACTACCATAGATTTTGGGAGCTTAGAGCATGTCCCGGCTGAAGCGATGTTCCGCTGGAGGGAGATACGAGGATGAGGAAAACCCGCAAGTCGACGCCTATGTCGGCGCCGGATCTCACCATTCAGCTCGTGATGAACATCGCCACATGATACACTACACTATACTTTCTTCCATTTATTTTTACTTAAATCTTTTTTAAAATATTTTTTATAATTTTATATTACGAATTTTTGTAAATAAGTTATATGTGTTATAGTTTTCAGTTTTTATAAGATAAAAGAACTTTGAAAATGTATTTGCTGGGTGCAAAATGCTTATTTCAATCGCGATTTTATTTTAATTACCTGTCATCCCGAGTGCGAATGCTATAACTATATTTTATTTTGTTTTTTGTACTTATTATATATTTTACTTCTGAGCAGTAAATGTCACATTGCTCCTTTCCTGGCGCCATATGCATTTTTTGTCTGACTGACGTAGAAAATATAATTAATATCTCCGGTGCGAACAACGGTGCCAAGGGTATAGTGAAAAAAAATGTTTCGGGTGAGGGAATAAAGAGTGAAGTGTATGGGTCTGCAGGGTGGAATGGATTATTAACCAGGATCGGGGGCTGCGGATCATCGCTGATCGAGAGAAACCTTCCCCCGGCCAATATCGCCGCGACACTCTTTAGTTTTTTCTTTCTTTCTCCATTACTCTCCTTCTTATTCAGCCGTGTTGGCCTTTCAAGCGTTTGAATGCAATAGTATTTTCACTAATACTTGTAGATACTACATGCATCCTTGGCTTTTTGAGGTCCACGCTGTTCCGTTTCATAGATATTGTTTAATTTAGAATATGATTGGCTTAATATTTATTGACTATTTCAATGCTTTAATATTAGAATTATTGATTGGCTTTTCTTTATCATACACTTAAGGAGGCGAAATTTATTTTTTAGAAATTTGGATTTTATTCGACATGGATGCACAGTATTACGTCCTAGATTAAAGCGGTTTGTTGTACGAGGAGAATTGAGTGGGCCTCCTGTTGCAGGCCAAACTGAGCCCGAGCGCGGCGGCGAGCCACGGGAAGAGCCCAGCGTTCGTGGTGACGTCGCCGGGGGGCACCACGCCCTCGGAGCTGGTGGACGAAGCGCTCAAGAGGTACGCTCCGCTCACTCCTGCCGCCCTCGAGGCCGCTTAAGACGGGAGGGGGCTATACGAGAACTTAGAGGCCATCCGAAACATGTCTTGGCTTTTAGGGGGTAGGGGAAAGGAGAACCCCAAAAATGTTGCGAAACCGAAGAAGTGGGAGGAGGTTTATGAAAGTTCTCACAATTTTTTTTATTGCCATTTTGTTCATTCAAATTGTTTTTAATAGACTTTAGTATTACATTTTATTAAACTATTTAACTTTAAGTTCTGTAAAATGTATTGCATTCTACATAATAATCGAGTACCCTGCGTGTCTGCTCGTCCCTGTCCTACATACCTCTCGTCTACGTAGTAATCGGACAACCATTCATCCGCCCGCCATTCAGGGTTACGCCCCTTCTGTTCCATTGTTTGGGACAAGCGATGTAAATGAATGTAGTTTTAATTTGAAAAGTTACATCAAATATCAATCAATTTTCTCCCAATTTTTGAATAAATTTCTTGTGTTTAACGAAAGGGGTTATTTATTTATTTATTTCGTCAAAACAGTAAAAAACCATAACATACAAGGGAGAAGTATAATATTCGCACGTTTTCTTAAGCTCCAGAATCTCTACCGCACCCTTTTGCTATACATAGATAAATGATGAAGAAAGATTTCAACAGAGCATGTTTAGAAACATCCGAAAAATACAAATTTTCCCTCCCTAGTAACACCACAGTAGTAACGAACTACAGATTTGATTTAATAGTATTACTGACAAAATAGCAACCTACAACCCCCAGCTCTACTCCTACCAAAACTAGCAAAAGGAGAACTCAACAAAATGTGCAAGGGCTATCTCAGTATTTGCTCAATAGATCAGGGAAATTGGACGAAAAAACCTGATCGAGATGGGTCATTGTCTCCGTAGCTGAAGTACAATACTTGCTACATGCACGTATACAGGGTCGAAATAGATTGTTCATCTAAGCAGAGAGTATGTATGTAAATGTTTCGAGACGTTTCAAAGAGGGAAATGGATTTAAAATAGCTAATTTGGGAATGCATTTTATTGGCCTTTAAGGAAATATTACACGTGGTACAATAGTAACACACAAAAAAATAATTTTGCTGGTTTAATTTGTAAATAGATTGCACCAATTGTTAAAAAGTAGGTAATACGATAAATAAAAAAGTTAGCAATAATAAAATATAACATTTATTACTCATTTTGTTGGGGTGACAGATTTTATTTTATTGAAATACGAATGTGTAAAGTTGAAAGGTTGCTGGACGCTAGATACACATTCTAGTGACTCAGTATATTCTGTAAAAAATCTAATTTTGGCCTAAATAATTAGATGGAAAATGCCCCAACCTCGGGTACGTCGTTCTTTTGGTATATTTGGGGCTCGGTAAGGTAAAATATGGTAAATATTGCATACTAAGATTATACGATTTATTTCAGTGATAAGGCTGCTTTAACGCCAGCTCAACAAGAAGTATTACTGAGGTAAGAACTATTTTTTTTAAACTTACGGGTAAGTCATAATTACTTGTATAAGTATTTAAGGAGATTGCAATATATCTATTCTTGTATAATGAACACGAGACATTGGAAAGAATAACTAGATAATAACTCGAAGAGATCCACAACATTCATTTTAAATGATTGAAATCTATCAAAAAAATTCAAAAAATGTTGGAATGTTATACTTGCTGCGCATTTCCAGTCAGGATGATTTGGCAAAATACCTTTTCAGTTTGATTGCTGTAAAAACACTTAAGATGCTTCAATCCTTCTTCTTCATTGAGATTCTTTTCCCATTTCTTCTGTTTTTTCATTCGAGAATATAAAATATATTATATAAAATATATTCGCATGTAAAATATAACTTTTCCAAGAATGCTCAAAACAATGGGCCCGATCTTTATTCGAGACTAGCCTTCAACGACATCTCCTGCAATCAGAGTCGGTAAAAATAAACATTTCTTACCGCAATGTTTTCTGAATGAAAGTCTACAGGAACAATGAATGCTGTTAATTTTTCAAGTTTATTCTTAAATGTCTAAGTAATGTCATTTAAAAATATCTTATTATTTAAGGAAAACTATTTTAAATAAATGCATTATATATTTCTAGAAAGTGTACAAACGTGCACTACGTTCATTTTTTTGCTGAAATGGAATATTTTAACACACTTTTTCCAATTTTATTATTTCCGGAGGTTTTACATTCAAGTGTTCACACAGAGGTGTTCACATTCATTCAGAAGATAAGAAACAACTTTAAACTGTTTGCCGGTAAAATAAGTTTAATGTGGCATAGGGACCTTGTCCGAAGAACAGATACTACGTATTTGTTTGCGTAAAGTCAAACACTCATACAGTGATAGTAATATTTTTAGGAGCATAAAGATTTAACCATTTATTTCATAAAATAATCACAGACAGCGTTACTTATAGATGCGAACGATAACTAACCTATTTATAGTAATGGGAACTAGCACATTCAGCAGGATGAAAAGTAATTTCAATAACTTGCATCGAAATCACATTATTTTCTCAGACCCGACTGAAGTCCATTTGCTGGGAGCAAATTGATCCAGACAAATTAAATTTTAAAAGCACCCTGCAATCTCGGGCCGAAGATACTATTAAGGTTTCGTCGATGCCAAAAAGCTGATTCCAAGACAATTAGAAACATTACCTAATTACTGTAACTGTGTTGTACTCCCATCCTTTCTTTTGTCTTTACTGTATATCTTAATTATACTATGAGACGGTAACTCACCAAATTAAGACTACTTAGATTAATATTTTGATTACTATCGATAAATTAATATTGTTCTGAAATTATATTCATACAAGAAAGAGAATGGAGAGCATTCAATGTTGCATTCCCATATTTTAATATCTGTTAACGGTCTTTTCTATGTAGAAATTCAACTTCGAGCAAAGTACTTCCGTCTGAATAATTACAAAGTCGGACGGTGCATGTTTCTTAGGAAAAGAAAGAAAGAAAAAAGAAAGAAAAGAAAAAGAAAGAAAGAAAAGAAGAAAAGAAAAAGAAAGAAAGAAAGAAAAGAAAAAGAAAGAAAGAAAGAAAAGAAGAAAAGAAAAAGAAAGAAAAGAAAGAAAGAAAAAGAAAGAAAGAAAAAGAAAGAAAAGAAAAGAAAAGAAAAGAAAGAAGAAAAGGGATCAATAGCATAAACTTCTTCAAAACGAACATATAATAAATTTGATTACATGAGACGACTTGCAATGAGGTAGAGAACGATCTTTCGGTTCTGTTTGCCTACGTTGTAAGAGTACACCATGCTATGCCCACGTCTGCTCTGGCCCTTGCCTCCTCTCGTCACAGTGACGGAGTGATAGGATTCATCGCACAGATGCCTTAATCCAGTTGACAGAGAAGCCCCTAGATGGCATTTCAGAAAAAAGGGATCCTCCTCTTCTGCCGTAGCCCTCATTTAAAAAGAATTTCCACTTCTAGCTGCAGGAGCGCTGGGAGGTATATTTTAGTTTGTCTTCGCAGGACGTGAGAGCATTGGCGTACATCTAACGAAACCATAGACACTTCTCACATGACCAGAGGCTGCATAGTTTTCTTTCAATTTCTGCTCGCATACGAAATTAGTAATATATGTATGTACACACACACACACACACACACGCACACACACACACACACACATACAGAGTGGAACTACTAAGTGATAACACCCCTCTCAACTGTGCAAGATACAAAGATGCCGTTTGGACAGTCGATTGCATAAACAGGGGCTACTTAAGTACTTCGTCTATGTATTATTTTTTACTACGAAGATATAAGGTAAACTTGGTTGTTTTAACGGAATCCTATGCTAAATTTTAGTTTATCGTAATGTGCTTAAAAATACAATTTCAAATATGTGTATACCTTCGTATTTAAGCGAATAGTTTTTTAGAAATTGATGTGTTTTTTCAACGCATTTTTTCATTGAAGCGGCGATTTTCAATTTCATTCGCCCTTTCCTGCGGACTAAAAGGGGAACTTCGCGGGTCCGTCCTTCAGACAAACGCGATCATTTACTTAGGCACAGTAAGAACTACTTCTTCGGCATTAATTTGGCCGAAAGTTGACTTCGACTCAAATGCTGCATTCAGGATTCCGGAAAGTTCGTGTTTTGTCACACAAATACTTTTCTGTTATTTGACAACTGTGACATTTTCTACAATACATTTTAAATAAATAATACAAAAATAAATTAACAATATCATATTGATCATAAGAATCAGAAGAAATGAAAGAAAATGAAATCTAAGAAACTGGTAGAAGTGCGCTATCATTACCCTAGCATTTTTTATACTTCTTATACTCCAGGCTTCCGACCTGTTATCTACTCGTAGTATGTGGCCTTTGAGCATTTTCGGAAAGCAGGAAAAAGCATTCACGAGACATTTACCTTTAGTTTCTCAGAGGAGAACAGGCAAGGTCAAATGTAAAAATGCTACTTCAGTAGAAAAATACGTTAAGGAACACATCAATTTCTAGAAAACGATTTGTTTAAATATCAAGATATACACATATTTAAAATCGTCTTTTTAAACCTATTATAATACGCTAACATGTAGCATAGGATTCCATAAAAAACAATGTTGACCTTAGGTCTTCGCAGTAAAAAGTAGTACAAAATGGTGTACTGAAATAGCCCTCGTTTATGCAATCGACTGTCCAAACGACATCTTCGTATCTTGGGCGGTAGAGGAGATACGAGTGGTGTTATCACTTAGTTGTTCCATCTTGTATATACAGGTGTCCCACCAACTGTGGGCCACCCCATAACTTCTAAACGGTTTGCGATATCGAAATGTAGATTTCGATCAACAATGCAGAATCATGGGGCAAGTAATATTCTGTAGATTGTTCGTAATATTTTTAGTTTTTGAGAAATTTAATTATGTTTGATTTTTTAAATGAAACTATATATTTTTCTCGCCAGCACTGGATAGACCATGAAAATAGGAATCCAATGATGTGTTACACGTTAGTATTTTATTAAAAATTTTAGTACCAAAATAGACTTTCTGACATATGATTTTAAATTAAAGGGACAATATTTCCACTGGCAACTGTCGCCTTTGAGAAAGGTAGTCTTAGCTGTGCCGAGCGTTACGGACGGCAGCGCCACGAAGCGAAGGCCGTCTTCCCAAAGGCGACAGTTGCAAGGGTTACGAAAGGAAATAATGTCCGTTTAATTTAAAATCATATGTTAGAAAGCCTACTTTCATACTAACATTTCAATCAAAATACCAACGTATGATACATCATTGGATTCGTCATTTTACGATCTATCCGCTGCTGATGAGAAAAATATATAGTTCCATTTAAAAATTCAATGATTAAATTTCTCTAAAATTAAAAAATATTTCAAACAATACCTCTATGGCATATTACTTTCCCCATGATTCCGCATTGTTGAGAGAAAACTGTATGTCAATACCCTGAACGGTTTAGAAGTTACCGGGTGGCCCATAGTAGGTGGGACACGCGGTATGTACCACCAACTATGGACCACCCCCATAACGTCTAAACGGTTCAGGATATCAAAATGCAGTTTTCGCCGAACAATGCAGAATCACGGGGCAAGTAACATGCCTTAGAGAAATTGTCTATAATATTTTTAGTTTTCGAGAAATTTAATCATTTTTGATTTTTTAAATGGAACTATATATTTTTTCACCGGCAATGGATAGATCATGAAAATAGGAATAAAATGATGTATCATATGTTACTATTTTGATAGTAATTTGTGAATAAAATTAGAATTTCTGACATGAGATTTGAAAGTAAACGGGCAGCCTTTGCAACAGTCGCCGTTGGGGGAGGTGGCCTTCACGGAACCGATAGTGTTTTGTCGCGAAAGGAGTGTGGGAGGGGTGGCTGTGCAAGATTAAGGCGTAACTACAGCAATTCATGGTCTTGACACGAAAAAATATGAACAAACATCAGTTTTAACGATCAGAATGAGAGATTCCCCCCCCCCCATTTTTTCATCTGATTTGAACTTTTCTTATAGTGAAATTCCAAATCAACGATAATCGAAAGGAACGAAATAAAAAATATTGTAACGAAAACGATTATAATAAAGTTAATTTTCAAACTTACAAGAATCGAGCTCAGTGCAGAAACAAGCCATCATTTTAAAACATCGAAAGCGAATGAATGCTTAATGATTTTCATTGTAATATCTCGATTAATTCATCATTTAGATAAGTAGACATTTTCACATATTCATCACATTTCACATCATTCATCACATAATAGATAGGTAGACATTTTCTCTTATTATTTACTGTTAATAATCTTCGTATTTAAACACGTACCAAAAAAAACAAAGTAATAAAGATTTTGAAATACTCTTGACAGTTCTATCAGTGTAAATATATCTAACTTTAACAAAAATGCATATGTGCAGTCGCGACTGCTAATACTGATTAGAGAGCTTCTCACTTCCTAGCGCCAAGTGCTGCCACAAACCTGAAAATCCACGGCAGAAAACGGAAATGCACTGTTTTCTTTTACATTTATGAACAGCAATCGTATGGTTGCAAAGTGGACGAGTGATCTTTTTATTTAAAAATGAAAATTAAAAACGGCGGTTGGCTTCTTGTTCAGTTTGAAAATGATATTTACTATTATCATCTTCCTTACGCTACCAATGTTTATATCATTCTTTGGAACGATCGATGTTTTGAAATTTCAGTAGACAAGTTAGATCCAAATAAATAAATGGAAAAAACTCCCATTCTGATCGTTAAAATTGGTATTTTATAGTGTGATGCCTGTGTCAACATGAAGGATTGCTATAGTTAAGCCTCTTATCTCCCACTGCCACTCCTCTCAGTCTCTCCTCTCCACGCAACAGCCTTGACGCCGCAAAGGCGACCTTCCCCGAAGGCGGGAGTTGCAAGGGTTGCTACACGATTGCCCGTTCAATTCAAAATCACATAGAAGAAAGTCTAATTTTATACTCTAATTACTATCAAAATATTAGCATCATTTTAATCCTCATTTCATGGTCTATCCATTGCTGGTGAGAAAAATATATAGTTCCATTTAAAACATCGAAGATGGTTAAATTTCTCGAAAACTAAAAAAAATATTATAGACAATTCCCCTATGGCATACTTGCCCCATGATTCCGCATTGTTCAGCAAAAACTGCATCTCGATATCCTGAACCGTTTAGAAGTTATACGGGTGGTTCATAGTTGGTGGGACACCTTTACATGGTGAGTTACATAACTTAACACCTCTTACAATTTCTGAACTGTTGAAGTTACTGCAATGCAGTCAGTGTCAAATTGGATGCCGAATTTGTATGTTTACAATCATTTTGTGTTTAACCGGTTCTGCGGTCGAGGGCGGTGAGTGAGAGGCGCTGACGCGGGTCGCGGGTTGCAGGCTGCAGAAGCTGCAGAAGAGCATGGTGGGCGGCGAGCGCGCCAACGACAAGGAGGCGAAGGAGCGCCGCCTGCGCAAGAAGCGCGCGTCGGAGCGCCGCCTGCAAGCGCTGGCCAAGGTGCTCTCCAAGGTGGACGACGAGGAGGGCGTCATGCTGCAAGTAAGACTTCCACATGCCTTCGCATCATTCATTCATTCACTAATGTTTCTGAGCACGCCAACTGCTATGGCCATTATACTCAGATTTATTTAACGTGGCGCCTCAAGGCCACGAGCTGGACGAAGAGGAGGACACTGTCATCCAATCGGAAGCTTCGTTATGATTTAAATTTTTGGTTTGGAGCTACTGATTAGATGACAATGTGAACCTCTGCTTCTAGCTCGTGACCTTGAGGCGCCACGTTAAATAAATCAAAGAATAGTCCCGTTAGTGTAAACTCCGATTTAAACAGTGACACTCAAGGTCACGAGCTTGCAGGAGAGGGAATTTTCTCTTCTAATCTGGAACTCCAATACCACAAATTAAATCGTAACGAAGTTCCCGATTAGATCACAGTGTGCCCGCCTACGTCCATCCCGTGGCCTTGAAATACCACTCTGTTTTAATTCGAAGAATAGTGAATACTTTATCTGGAGGTCGCGGTGTTTCCTCCCGCGATGGACAGTGAGATCCGCGGCAGACCTAATTTCCATGCTTGACATTTCAATAATTTGAAACTTTCTGAAGATTTAATTATTCACCTACTCAGTTTCATAGCAGATTCGGCTATTACTGTTACGTCTGTTGTGAAAAACGAGAATTCCTCTACTCATTGTTGGAACACAGCCATCTACGTGGATTTAAATTTTGTCACCTTTACGCAATTGAATTCTGAGTTACAATTGGCACTCTGAGGTAATTCGAACTTTTAAGACAATTGCGGACAGAAATGACGCATTTCTCTCTAGGTAGGGATGTAAGACCAAACCAACACTGGCCTACATTATCTATATGTATTTTGTTGTTAAAAGGTATGATGGCGACGGGACGAAGTGACCTACAGTTCAATTATTGGAATTAACAGAGCCTTCTTTGCTTTACTTTACTGGAAGAACAAATGGCACGGTGTGATGTCAATGTTGGAAGTAAGGGATATCGACTTTCCCTCTGAGAGACAAATGTTAGGTTGCATCGTGAATCATGGTCCAGCGCTCACCCAAGATTCACATTTTGATTACTTTTACTTTCTCATTACCGCTTACGCAGTAGAGAGAAAGTTTTGTAATGCTGCGTGAAAAAAACAGCGAATTTTTGGCAGAAAGCCTTTAATTACAGGGCCCTGGTAACGAAAAAGTGGACAAATCCAGTAGCTAAATTTAGAAAAAATCTTCTAACACGTGGTGGATACAAAAACTATGTTTTGTGGGTCATTGAAATAACGAAAAATCGAATGATGGCAAAACATGTCCGACCGTCCGTCTATGAACAACGCTAGCGGCTAAACCGTTCAGCCGATTTGCTCCAAAATTGATATTCCCCAATCGATCTGTGTGATATCGCGGCTATTTGAAATTGGAATCCATATTTCAATTTCGGGGGGTACTTTACAGGAAGCCCCTGGGACATATTCAAAATTTTCAAAAAAAAAAAGGGTCCATCGTTTTAGATTAAATTTTGTTGTTGGATAATGTGAAGGACGTTAAGAGAATGTGCAGCTCTCATTTCGTTGGAAAGTCTGATTTTTCGGAAATTGCAAAAATTCAAAATTTTTTCGGCGTCATACTACAACTACAATTATGAGGATGGAGATTTTTTCCCTTAATGCAATCTATTCCTTAAAGATAAATTTTGAAATAAGGGTATGTACAATTTTTCGAAAATTTGAGTACTTTTCGCGTTATTTTGCGTGAAAATACGGGTGAGAAAGTACGTGCTGATTTAGCACCACTAGTTTATTTGTGTGAAGTACAACCTTAAGCCACAAAGAGAACTTTTGACGAGTAAAGATATCGAGCGTGATATATGAAGCGAAATGACATCGTCAGTCTAGACAAGAAAGTTGAGTTTAGTTACCGTTAGGCAGCTATTTTGTTTCGTAAGACTGGAAATGATTCCGCTAAACACTGATCTTTAACTAAGGCTAGGATACAAAGTAAATAAATTGTAAAAAACAGGCATTTAAAATATGAATATGTCTAAAAAGGCAATTTCATGAAAATAGGCAAAATAAAACTTTGTCAGAATGTTTCATTTTTCATAATCCGTCCACATAACACGTGCTTTTAGATATGCTCATAGAGTAAAATAGGCATTTTCCTAAGCATCGGATGTCTAATTATCAGCCCGAAGAACCTTCGAACTAAAATTCAAAACAACTTTGCCCGACACTTTTTTCAATTGATAACGAACACCTAGGTGTCAGTTGTATACAGACCGATCTAAAAATAACTGGCAACCGTGGGAAATTCTCGTCGTTGACATAGCGAATGGGAAAAGACTTCCGCTAAATTGCTGGAGGCGAAAGTCATGAGTTCGATTGCGAGGCAGTACGGGAATCATTTATGACAGTGAGGGATGTTGAAGTTTCTTATACTCGAAGGAGAAACAATTTCTTGTTGTAAATTCCTTGTGTATAATTTTATTCTCTCAACGATCGCTTATCAATACTACTCTCGACTATTCAAAACTTTCATAAAATTCCAAAGCGAATTGTTCGGTCAATATCGCGAATTAGCATTTAATGGTTGTTGGATACCAGAAGACAACGAATAATGACAGTGAATTGTGCTTGAATACGGGGGCAATGGACGAATTTGACAAAACGCAATTTGGCAAAATATAATTAAAAGTTTAGAGATGAATATAAACGTTTCATAACCGGAAATATCACGCATATGTTATTCATACGTTTGTCTTGGCACAGATAATGTCAATACAATGTACTATAGTGTCCAAGTCATAGCGAGGATTTTACAAAATTAGGCGAGTCCCAATCAGCAAGAGGCTTACCAACAAACTTCACAGTGATGAAAAGTGAAATGTTTTCAACTAGAAGAGGATTTATTTTGTCAATTTGTTTATTCAATACAATTCTTCCAATTAAGTTTTAAATATCACAGGATTATTAATGCCAGACGCACTTGTTTCTTATTCGGTGATGTACAGACAAAGTGCGCTATGTCTCGCGTGAAAATTTGCAACTGAGCCACCAGACATCACCTCTACCCTCCATTACTTTGAATAGTCCCCGCTTTTGCTTTTGCTCTCGCCCTCCACTCCGACGGCTGGTTGGAGCACGTTGCTTCCGATCTCCCTTTCTGATGAGCCCTGGCGAAGTACATACAAATGATCCAGTCAAGTACAAGCTTGCACAGTCATGCTTTTCTTTTAGTCGCATTGCAAACCCATTTGCCATCTCGTGGCGTAGAGCAAAGTCGCTCGCCTTTCACCAAGGAGATCCGGGTTCGATTCCCGTCGAATCTCATGTGAAATTTGTTTCCAACAAAACGAGTTTGGCTGCTTCACATGAGCTAGTCCAACCCCTGTGAAGTGTCCTAAACCCTACCCCAATCCTTATTCCTTCCCAATTTCTGGCCGCTGGGTAGTGACGCAGGAGCGCGTGGTGAAAGGCGCGTACGCGGAGATGCTACCTGGCGGTCCTCTTAACAACTGACCGCGACGAGACGAACAGAAAATTTCAATAGTAACGGAGGATTACTCCAGATTTAATGTAGAAAGTAACGGAGGATTACTCCAACAGCGCTCAACACCCAACAAGGGGTTAAGAGACGCGTTGCGTCGTGAGTTGACGCAACAAATGTAAAAAAAAAACAACAAAAAACCCTTTGAGTGCTTTTTTCACAGTCCACTAGATCGTGTTGGAATCGTTTAGGAATCTCATAAGTCGATTTTTCTCTGAGTTACCTTGCTTAATTTTCTGCAGAGTCACCTATTATATACAAAATCGATATCTTGAAGGTTATCAGTAAGTATTCTCATATGATAACATTGTTTCAAACGAAATATGTTATTTATAGATACAATAATTTTAATAACTTGATTGTAGTTAATTTCAGTTGGTTCTACGTATCACAATAATTTTAACAACCCGTTCTGCGAAGTACAATAAAACAACCAGTTAGTGCGAATCGTCTGGATTACAGCACGTAGAAATTAAATTCGACCTTGTTCCAACATCCATCCGCCACCGATGCGGTGCGACCGGAACCCTAGAACATCCCTGTTAGAGACACTATAGTGACAAAAGTTGTTGCCTCGGGGCAACCTCAGCCGGCTCCAGTTACATAAATAGTTTAGTAACACACGAGAAGCTGACATTTAGTAACACATTTAGAGCTGACCCAGGAGTAGTTAGGTTAGTCGTTGAGGGTGCGGTTTCGACCGTGCTTCTGCCACTTTCCGTTTCCCAAGGTGAGCCTCCCACCTAAACCAACACCAACCCCCAAAATATCTCCTCTTCCTATTAGACTTCCCGTCGATGGATACTCCCAACCAAAAACGACGAATAAACTCTCTTCTCAAAATCTGCAATCGTGTATCATCACCAGCAACTCCTTCTATCCCTTAGACAATAAAGAACCAGAAATCACCAATGGAGAAACCCCCATGGATCAATCCACTTCCTCTCAAGAAATCTTTAATCAATCTACTTCAGAACAAGAAAATTTGACCTCAACAACCCAAAGCCAAACTCTCCAACCAGGATCTAGACCAAGAATTGGAACAATTTACATTTCGGCCTCTGACATCCTAGACGGACAATATCTAATCAAGGAACTACAGAAATACACATATGAACTTATCCACGCTAAATACACACGTGACAATTTAAACATCTTCCTAAAATCGATCTTGGTCTACCAAAGACGAACCGCCTACATGAACTTATGACACACACCTCTGAGACTAGAGATAAGCTCGTACTTCGAGGACTGTCCCCAAAATTAAACCTGAGATTATTGCAAGAGATTAAAGGACAAAACGTCAATTGCTTCCATGTGACTGAAATTATGAAATTCAATGATGACAACACTACAACAAACTTAGGACTGTACATAATAGAAGTACCAAGACAAGACATCCCACTAATTAAGGCCAACCTACGCTACCTTGCTCTGCATCGTGTGAGAATAAACAGAATTCCTCTCAAACAGAATTCCCAGATTACCAATAGTATAACCACACTAAAGCCTATTGCCACCGCTCACTAGCCTGCTGCTAATGTGCCAAAGCCCACTCCACTGAAACCTGCCCCCTTGTTCACCTTCTCAACTTCAAACTACTGCGCATAAACTGCATTAAAGATCACCCAGCTAACTCCCCAACCTGCCCTGCGCTCTACAGTGTGCAAGAACAAAGACAAGCAAACCTAATTAAATTCAAGCATTCCGCCAGTTCCTCCAACAATCCAACACCATTCTTAAGACCAATAACACAACACAATTCTCTCCGCTATCTGACCACTCCTATGCTGGCACAACCAACCCTAACCAAAACCGAACACCCACTGAGACCACAACTAGCATCTCTGACTTAAAAGACCTGTTCACTCAACTTAAATCACTCAATATTTCCAAACTCATTCAAACTATCAAAAAATGCATCCACATTTTCAAAACTCCTCAGGATATATTCACCAAATTAATAACTGTTGGAACAAAAATCCGTGAACTCTTAAATTTATACTCTTCTTCTCACTCCATCTTTCTTTCTTCTTGGTATGCCAAAGGCAGTCTCCCCTCCAAAAAACCTTCCCCAATGCAATTCCTATCTCACTACTCTATTAATATCCTTCTAATCCAAGAAACCTGCCTTAAACCGCACATTCTCTTTTCCATCCCAAACTATATTACCTATCGTACCGACCGTCGAACCCGTGGAGGAGGCTCCGCCATCCTAATCCGCAACACCATTCCTCATTTCCAAATAAACTTACCACTCAACCCAACAATAGAAGCAACAATCCAAATATCTTCACCCCGCTCCAGCATCAACACCATCTCTGCCTACAAACCTCCGCGAACACAACTAGCCCCTGCGGACCTCACCTCACTCTTCTCTTCAACATCGACTATCTTATCTAGAGACCTAATTTGCAAAAACAGACATTGGGGTTGTTTGACTAACAACGACTCAGGACAAATACAAGACTACCCAGACAATCTTCCACAAATTACCCCGCTGAACTCACCCATCTTATCAATGACACACCTAGCGACATTCTTGACATCATCCTCCACACAACCAATATCACAGTTACAACTCTATACGTTCGCCATGAACTCTTCTCCAACCACTTACCAATCATCTTTTCCACACAGTGTACCCCCTGTCCTAACATATATTCACATAAAATCCCTGTCACCGATTGGAAAGCATTCAACAAACACTTATCCAAAAATATCCATTCCCCTCCTACCCTCTCTACCAAAGTTGATATAGACGCTGCAATTACTCATCTGAACCATCATATCAAAAAAGCTCTCTCCTACACAACAACATACAAACCATCTCATCTCACTCTACCCCTGACTTATTACAACTAATACGCAATAAACTCAAAGACTTAACCACAAGCTCAAAGACTTAAGACCACAAGACTTAATAAAGGCAAAACTATTTACATCAACCTAAAACTAGAACTTAAAATAAGACTACACAGTCACAAACTGACTAAACTGGTCGCACAATTCACAGACTCAAACAACTCCAATATCAACTCCTCCATCAACTAGTAAAGACGTTCAAACAGACGCACACTGCGCTCTCACCCTTATATACTCCTGACAATTCCCTCCCCTACGACCCCCTGACAATAGCCAACGCATTCACCCAGACCCTTTCCACTAGATTCACCAGTAATTACTCCCAAATATCAGACACTGCAATACTCCAGTTTCTCCGCACCCCATAACTTACACCTGACCAACATAGACAATAACTGACTCCCATCCTTCTGACGCAATTTCCTCCCTTAGATCTTGCACAGCTCCCAGTCCAGACAAAATCCACCCTGAACATCTTAAACACATCCCAAAAAATGCTATCAAACATCTCACCCTCATTAACTCTTGTCTTCAATCTTATTATTTTTCCGACTCCTGGAAATCAGTCTCTTTCATTATGATCCTCATGCCCAACAAAGATCCCAAACTCCCCTCTAACTATCGTCCTATCCGTCTCATATCCACCACTGGAAAAACTTTCGAAAAAATCTTATCTTTAATGACGACTTCTAAAACCACACTTCTGCCACTCCCAATTTGTTTTCCGGTCCCTTCTTTTCAAGCCCTTCACCTTGCAATTAACATAGCTTCTGAAATAAAACTTAAACACCAAGCCTTGGCCCTCTTCACAGACCTTTCCTTCGCCTTCGACTCTGTCAACCACGCCATTCTACTCTTCAAACTCAAACCCTTCCTACCACCTTTCGCAATAAACCTCCTCACTAGCTACCTCTCAAATAGATCTTTTCATATCAAATACTTAATTTGCAAGTCCACACCCCAACCAATCACAGCAGGAGTTCCCCAAGGCGCCGTGCTTTCCCCAACTCTTTTCTCAATGTGTCTAAACGACCTCCTCCGCTTCTACGGCACTAAAGAATTTATCTATGCTGATGATCTCGCCCTTCTTTCCACTAAGCACTCTTCTTATATTGCCCACAATAATCTCCAATAGCCGCTACAGCCCTTTCTCCCTCCCTCCCTTCCTGTCCCTTCCTCTCCATCCCTCTCCCTCCCTCTCTCTCTCTGGCTTTGAGAAAACAATATCAAAATTAACCCCTCCAAATGTCAAAGTATCATTTTCTCCTGACACCTTTCCTCTTACTATTACCCTCATATCCAAATTAACAACCAACAAATTCCATGGTCCCAAAAAATTAAATATTTAGCCCTTATCTCAACCAAGAACTATCCTGGACACCACATCTTCTGAACACATCTTCGAAAGCTCATCGCATCATTACCATCATGCAACCTCTTCTTTATCATCCTCTCTTATCATCAAAAAAGAAACTATCTTTACTACACTTATATCAGACCCATCATTACGTACTGCTCCTAGACCTGGGCAACAACTAACCTTACCAACCTCCACAGACTTAACGTAATAGGAAATAGAATCATGAAGCTCATCTTTAATCCACCCTTCTTTACAAACCTCACCCGCTTCGAAACTCAACATAATAGCATTCCTTACTACAATATATCCTTGAAATATCCCAAAAGTCAGTTAAACCATTCACAACAAATCCCATCTTTCCTGCTCTACTACAACCTCACGTACACCAACTCAACTCCCCACTAATACCCGCCAACAAAAAAACATCCTGTTGACATCCTTAAACTTCCGCGTCCTCCTACTTGACACCAGACGCTAGTCTAAATGTATGTACACATGGATGTAACGACTGACAACACACACAAAATACCGCCAATTCTTCAAAATTAAATAAGTCAAAACAAAAACACTCTACAAAGTAGCCCATCAAATACTTCTCAAACAAAATTTCTTTAAATCACTCTCCAAAAGTATATCTTTCATTATTCATCCAACCCCTCATAAAATAACCTCTCGATCCCCCTCTCAATACTTCAAACCTACTACCCTTAGTAAAATAACCCGTCAAATACCCAAACTACCCTTGCCCTTTCCCAGTTCCCAGCTTCTCTGGGGGAAGCGGCAAGGCAAATTACATTACAAAACATCCGCACAGAAGAAACCAGGACATAAGAGGCAAAGGCCAAGCGGTCTGAAGAGCTTTCCAGATACAGAGTACTTTAGTTTCATGTTCAACTCAAGCGACTATGATTTATGATTTGTAAGAATGGTCGTTGAAAGGCGTTCTTTCTGGGAAATCTTATGTTGGCACTAGCAGAACTACCTTGCGTTGTCCATTTATTTAGCGCAATCGCCTTTTACACAAGAAACAGGCTGAATTCTGTCCATAGCGTATCCCCGACCTAGCATGCCCTGCGCGGCACTGCCTAAACTCATCCTCCTCCTTCCCAACACTATCGCCCAGCTCTGCCTCGCCTGGGCCCCTTCTTCTGCTTGTTACCATCACCGTTGCTATCACCATCGTTATTATTACACACAGTTGTAAACAGATGCATTGATGCAGACACCCGGCAAACTTCCAGAAACAATTTTGACCTGCAATTACTCAAAGCGTAATGATGCAACTGGAATAAATTAAAAAGAATTTAGTAGGAAATTTTATGCGCTTCAAGAAACGTTTAATGCACTTTCATTGACGATTGAAAGACAAGTGCAATTTAATTCCTGTGATCACAATAGTTTATTATATTTTCAGTCACCCCAAGTTAACGAAATTCTTGAAGGATGATGGCCAATGATAATAATTTCATAAGAGTCCTGCCTCATAATCAATTGCTACTTATTGACTTGATTATGCTTCTAGACTTCGGAAGCTAGAAGACATTTAGCAGCTCTGGGTATACTGAGCCAAAGCCAAAGAGATTGCAAGTACACAGATGTGAAAGCTGTAGCTTCATCCCAAAGAAAGGGAAGAATGTTTAATGTGCAATAGATGGACTGCTTTTGTTTCTACAGACCACTAGTAAGATAATTCGCAAACTCGTGCACTAAAATGCACTGATGAATCATGATCACATTGAAAAAATTCCTGTTTCTCTTAGAATGGAATAGTGTTTGCGAGTGAATAATCTTCACAAAACTGTGAAAAGAAATCAATGAGGATGTTTGAACAGTACTTGGTTCCCTTCATAAAATATTCTCTGGAGAATAGATACCCTGTTGCAGAATGATTTTTTACATTTTCTCCCGAGCACGGTGTATAATGGTACAATGTGGGAATAGTCTGACTATTGTCCAAAATAAGCGCCACACTACTAATATGACTCTTGTTAACTATAAGTTACAGTTCATATTAGTCATGGTAGGCACTGCCTACCCCAAGAAGCTGCCACTGACACAGGCCTATTATACTACTACTTCAAATACTTAAATCGATAGTTGATACTCACTGGAAAGTGTTATGAGCACTTCCATCTTCCACTGTCCACACTTCCAACAAACACAATTTGCCGTGTCCCTCGTTACTTGAACAAGTCTTTGGATGGAGTTTACATAATGGGGAGTCGCGCGGGATTTCTCCTTGCGAATTTTTCTATGGGACGCTTGACATTACCTCTCCATTTACCAAATATTATTTACATATCACAATATTCGTGAAGTTAAAACATTCTGCAAGCTTGGTTGCCGCCAAGGAACTGGAGAGAACTGTCAGTTCCAAGTTTTGAACCTCGCTCAACCGCTCGGTTTGGGGAATCGACATCGCAGTATTTCCTTATGTTGAGACGTTGGTACTTGGTAGAAAGGGCTACATTTGTCGGAAAACTTACCTTCCACATTCGTGAAGTGCATCATTTTTTGCAATAAAAAAATAACTGTTTTTAGAAGTTACTGTGTATTTCCGAGAAATATCAAACGATCAATGTCTTCTCGTTATGAACGCGCTGGTTGGTAGTTGGTGGTGGTGGTGGTAGTTTTTAGTTCTCGTCCGGTATTTCTATTATCTCGGACATGCCCAGAAAGAATGCCTCCTCGGTTTCCCACAGGTTATTTCCCTAGATCTACGATGAATAGATCTAGAAAATACTTCTAAGATAAGAAACTCACAAAAAATGTTTAAGGCCGAGTCGTGTACAAACAACCATTTACCTTCAGTTTTTCTACCTAAAATGTATACTGAGAAATGCAATCCGTTTTTATTTTCTCGCCTATTATGTACTTAAGTAGTGGAAATCTACAGCGGTCATTTTTCGTCAGAAAAACTCATATTGCGGGGCTCTGATATCGAAAAGTGGATAAATTACTTCCTTTAACAAGTTTTGCAGTCAGAATTCCCATTTTGTGGGTCCTTGGCACCGAAAAATTGGTGACGGCAAAACGTCTGTCTGTCCGATCATTCGTGATGAACACTAAACGCCTAACGCTTTTCAATTTGGGGAGTACTACTTTACACGAAGACTTAACAAATTGTCAAAACTTTCTCAAAATTGCTTCAAATTTTTGGATTAATTTTTTTTTTCTAGGATAGAGCAAAAAACGCTTAAAATGGTGAAGATCTCCTTTGCGTTGAACTTACACGCACAAATATAATATTGAAGATCGAGATTTTTTCCATAATACAATCTGTTCTTCAAAGACAGATTTTTAAATAGTGTTATTTACAATTTTTCGAAATTTTTGAGTAAGTAGTTTTCGCGTAATTTTGTAAAATGTAAGTAATTTTTAAGCAATTATTTTCTCATAGATGACTCTAAATTTTTTCTTTAAATTTTTCATCGAATAGTGCTTTAGACACTTAAAAAATTGGCGCAGGTACCATTTTTGGCTAACTCTTTGTATTTCAAAAGATTGCAAAAGGACAATATCGACGGTAAATGTTTTCCCTAAATCGAACCTGCTGTACAAATTTTTGAAAAAAAAAGAGAGGTTTTGGCATATTTTTGTCAGAATGGAAGGCAAGTTTTGAATTTTTTCTTGAATAGAGATGATGAAAATGGTGCGTTTTTTTTTATTTTCATTAAACTCTTTGACTTTTCGAAAATTGTTGCAATAATTACATGCGAGAAAGAATGTCCTGTTGTAGCACCACTTATTCTACCCTAATATCTCTTCAACCCCTTGAATATAATATAACACTGAATGCAACATGAATTATTATTTACGTTCACATCAGGAGAATCTAGTTATTCTTTGGTTTGGTCAGCCTGACAAATGTAAAGATAAGGAAAATATTAAGAAAATACTGTAAACGCCTTATTTTGCATATACAAACACTGTTTTATGAGATAAATTGCTGTTAATAAAATAAACTTAAAAAATAGTAATATAAACAACATAAAAAATCTTATCTTAAATTGCCTAAAAAATTCCTATTATAATGCATATGCATGAATCATTCATTTGAACTTTTTGTACAACCTATTAGGGGCACCCAGAAGGGCGGCAGCTGAGGCAACTTGCCCCAAGCCCAGACTTATTGGAGCCTCAAATTTTTTTTCATTCAAAACAAATAAAAAATGTATTAATCCAATTCAAATCAACTGCTATAAATTATTTATGCTGTAAGGAGAAATGAATTCTGTTTATGTATCGGAGGGTTGGTGCAACTTTGTTTGAAGTCAGGAGCCCCCATGGATCACATACCCCAGACCTCTGGGTGCCCCTGTAACCTACCTTTATGAATGATTTTGGTATAATTAGCTTGTACAGAAATATTTTGTACAAATTTTTACAACATAGCTAGTCAGCTTTCCTAAAATGCATCTTTCATTACAGGTGTATGATGATATTGAGCAGAAGCTGCGGCATACAACAGATGTACTTCGCAAATACAAAACTAAGGTAAGAAAGTTCAGAATAACAGAAGACTGAAAATTTCACATCAATCAGTAAATATTTACCCCCAAAAAATTCGCAAAAAAATATCCACTAAAAAATGAAAAGACTTGATGAATCCTGATCCATTGCACAAGAATATACACAATCCTTCTTTAAAATGTTTCCTTCTTAATTCAAATAAATGGTTTTAATAATCAATAATTTTTAATTCCTTCCTTAAAGGTGCAGCAGAGTAAAAGTTTATTCTATGTGCAGAAGTTCTTAGCTATCGCCTTCAGAATTTTTTGTTGGACAAAAACAAAATTGATTTAATATTTCCATGTCTTTTCAAGAATGAGGAATGAGGCAGGTAGTAACTATCACAATGGAACTTAAGACAGACTATGCTAAAATTTCAGGATTACCAGCAGTATAAATGTTTTCATAGTAAAGAAGTCGCAAAAAATAAAAATAAATGAAACACTAATTACTCATGTATATTAGCTCAGATATAATCTGAGCTGGGACAATGATTTTTGATATGAGTTACCCATTTGTAATAATAATAATAATTATTATTATTATTATCAGAATGTTGTTTAGAAACACCTATTGTTTTCAGTTTAAAAAAGAATATAAATATATTTTTGGCAATTAATTTAAATGTTTTTAAACATTTATATGGATGTTTACAGTGATTCTCTGAAATAAACACTACAACATTCTACTGGTATTTAATCTCAGAAGTCATGGGAGAATGTTATTACACTGACAAAGAATTTAAAATGTATTTGAATTTCTTGCTTACTTTATTTATTATGTCTAATTTTAATGATAATGTGTAGAACACATCTCAAGAAAAATTGTTCTAGAATATATTATTTTGATAAATTTTGGTTGAGTTTGGAAAGATACTATTTCTCATGCTTTTGTTTAGCATGCCTTTTATATAGCAATGTTATCACTTGAATATCACTTCATGTTTCAGCTCAATGCTTCAGAAAGAGAAATCAAAGATCTTCAAGGGGAATTCGAAAAAGAAAGAACACATTATTTAGAAACAATTAGAACAATTGATCGACAACGAATACTGTATCAACAAATTGTAGATAAAATAGTTCCTACGTTGCGAAAGGAATGTAACTACAGGTAAGCACAGTGATGAACTCACCTTTTCTTTAGTAGATTATATTTCCCATACATTTTATGAAAAGCAGGATGTATGAAAACAATGCCTTTTTCCCTCACTATGAAATCTTCACCAAAGAATCTGAAGTCATAAATAATAGTCATATTTTGTTTGTTTCATAATCCGCAATTCAAATCCTAGATGCGAGGCTTGTTCAGAAATTAGGGGTTACTATATAATTAACGTACAATGACCAATTACAAATGTCAGTCTAACTACGCTTAATCAACTATAAAATTAACAAATCTTAAAATGTCTTGCAGTTTTTCAAATTTCCTGTTAACCCCCCTTCCCCTTCACCACCAGCACTATGTTAACGAACTAAAATTCTTTATGAATTAATAAACAAATGTAATAAAGTTCATTGGACTGAAAAAGCAATAATGAATAAAATTGTATGGATAACAGTAGCAGCCAGAACAGGTTGTCCTAACAGTTCATGATGAGTTTTTCACAAAGGATTATGTGTAAGCTACAGGCTGTGTGTCAGCATTGTGATTATTAAGATGAAAATAAACAACTCAATTGAGGATTTTTATTGCTATTAAAAACTATCAGTTTCCTATTTTAAACAGTAACTGCATACATTCGTAGTTGAATGAACATAATTTGGTGTCCTTTCAAAAATTCAGAATTATTTTACTTTTGTCGTAATTAAAAATTGTGCAAATGATTTCTGTCTTTCCTCCTCAGTTAAAAAACTGAGACACTGTAGGATTATTATTTTGATATTTATGTGATAAAATGAGCTGGTGAGGAAATCCTGATGTATTCTAGATCTTGATTCCTTGTGAATATTTAAAATGGTTTTCATAACACCTAATGAAACTATTACTTTACTGTACAAAACTAATAGTTCTCGAGAGTTGAAATACTAATAATTATCTTTTAAATAAAATAGCAACCTTTTCTCCCAATTTTCCTAAAGCACTTCTGTTCTGTGATTTAGCAATTTGGAAAGAATTAAAAGCGAGGCCAAATGGAATGACAACACTCAGCAGTGGAATTTACCTGATCTAGTTATCGCACATGTAAAACTTCCTCCTGCAGGTAATTTAAAACTGATACATGGTTTAATAATATTCACTACATATGTTCACCTTTCTTAAAATTGTTATTACCACTGACATCATTAAGATTAATCATTATACATCATTAAGATTAATTACATCAAAGTTGAAAAGGAAGAATACTAAGGTGTTTTTTTTCTTTCTTGTTTTCTTCAAGAAATAATATTGTTTATTACTATTATAATTAAAGTATTTTGTTTCCAATATTGTAAATAAATTTTGTTTGTTTTTAATGATGATTTTGGTGTTGAATAGTATCAAGTCTTATAGCTTCAAAATTATATTAAGTAGATACAAAAAAGCAAGATTTGGTACTATCTGGTATAGGTTTAAGTAATTGTTCTATAGGAGTTTTCTCTGAATTAATAACAGGTGTATACTTCCTTCAACTTCTCATAAGAAGGCATACAATAATAAATATTTATAAATGGAAGCAATTGTGGGTACACTTCTGTATTGAAATTCTGTTGGCTCAATCAGTTGTAGATACAACTCTTAAATCATTTTTGTAACATATCTTCCACCTTTTGGAGGATAATATGATATAACGTATGAGTGACGTATAACATACTTCATGTAATGTGCATTTACTACCAAACTTGTTCCTCAAGAATACTTACATTAAGAATGGGATCCACCTTAGGTGATTGACATGTTTATAGGCAGGCACCGGTTTATTCAATATAAAAATGTTTTATAAAACTAGTATGTACTGCTAATTAATATGCCATCTCTAGAAAAAATTTCCCTAATATTTACATATATTTTTAATTTCAAACATTTAATTTAATTTGTAATATTGAGTGTATGAGAATTTACTCTATATTACTAAACATGCACTTCAAATGAATGTCACAAATTACATTATAAACAATATCATAAAACTAGATATGTAATATTGTTTTCTTATCGAGAGGTTATGAGTTAAGTTTTGTTAACATAGGAGTGCAACGAGGTGGTCGGGAACCTTCTCAGACAGCTCCAGCAAGGCTTGAAGGAAGTCCAGACCTAAACCAAGGGAATAACGTATTGTTTTCACAATACGTTAACAGTATAGCCCAAATACCATACATTCAATATGATGACAGCGGGGGTAATCACACAGGAGAAAATGCATTTATTAAGGTGTGTTCACTTTACCCCAAAACACTAATATCACCAATGTGATGTCCTATTGCTACAAATTCCTTGCACTGTTTGTTGAAGCTGTGCACATAGAGTTGTGAGAAACCTCTTGTAGTTATAATTTCTGCTTCCCATTTCTTATGTTAATTTCTCTTCCATTTCAAAAACAATATTACACTATCACAGTGAATAAATTTGCAAATTTCATAAAAAGAGAATATTGCCCTGCCATAATGATGAAGGTGGATGTATTCTGAATAAATTTATTTCAATACTTTCTTAGAGACACCAAATCCCATTCTTTGAACATATCACAACCATTATCTTCTACATGTACTACTGTGTCATATGACCACTAAAGAAATCAGATCTCACTCCTTCCGATATCATTATTTACCAGAACTCTAATCTATAATGTTTGTTTATTATGTTCTACTAGATAATTGAATATTAGTTGAAATAAATGTCATATATTAAGTGACATTTAATTTTTTTTAATAGTGATCAATTTGTATTTTTTTCTTGACAATAACATTTGGTATTGAAATATGAGGAAAGAGAAATCTATCAAGTTTGTATCAAGAATAGTTTTTAGCATATTTTATAGAAATTTATTTATCTTTAAAAATTATAATTTTCACTTTAATTACTACTGATAACTAGACGATTTTATTGGTGTACATCTGTTGCATGCTTTTTGTGGATCATAATGAGATCTATAGGCCTGTATAAGATTATTAAATCTTGTTTCCAAATGTCAAATGCCACTTATGAGAAGTTGCATGAGAATAAACAGCCTGAACTCATTTTTAAGGAAAAATGTAGTTTAAGTGTCACAAAAGGATTGTTTGAGTGTGTTTTCTGCACAAGGCTTTTCTTCTATTATGCTTGAGAACAGGAGTTCAACCTGGAAGTTTTTCACTCTTACCATCCTCAGCATCCCCATCACAACTGCACTCTAACAGAAGCAGCGGTTCAAGTGATAAATCAAGTAAATCATCCAGCCCTCCTCACTACAGGCTGAGCTCACCCGAATTCCTGGAAGATGGAGATAGGTCTATTATACAGGTAGTGTTGACACTTTGCATGTTCTTTGTATGTTTGAGAATGTACATAGAATGTACAATTATTTATCCTATGTAAATGATAAGCAAATTTGTAAAAATACATTTTTTGAGAAAGTTACACATGTGCTAAATATTTTACATGACCATTATAATTTTAATGTTTATTGTCAGCAAGTATATGCATGCCTGTGAATCTATTTATTCAAGGGTAAGAAAATATTAAAAATAATTATTAGTAAATGATGATTCAGTTTCAGAAATTAATGGAAAATATTTTTGATGCACCATACACTATTTATTTCCCACTCTTGCCAATATAATGTTACCCAATTTGATTTTTAATTGAATTATGTAAATTTAAAGAAACTTTCAAAGAAGATAAATTGTTTCAAAGGAACAGATTTTTTTTCCATTTAAGAATTTAGTGCCACTTATTTACTGATGGCAACTCAAGAAATAACTAATAATAAATATAGCTTAAGGATCTGTGCAGCGAATGTTTTGAAGGTTGAGAAGCAATCTGTAAAGCCACTAATTAAATAGGTTACTTTCAACCAGATTTAAATTAATAGAGCTAAGTGAATTGAATAACAATTCAATATATTTCAATTCAATAATATTCAATCACTTCTATATTTAAATAACTTAGAAACTAGCTTTCCTTGACACTGCCAACCAGAGATGTACTTTGGTGGAAAGTAATTTTGCAATGATCTATTTATCTCCTGATAATTTATCAATTCATAAATAAATTACATCAAAGTTGCAAAATGAATATTAGAAAAGGCATATTGAATGCTAGATGATTTGTTATAATCAATTTGTGATAATTTTTTTTTTTCCCCATGAAATGCAAGCTATTTGTGAAAAGGAAGTAGTCTTATTCAGTAGATATATCAAACTAATGAGGAAACACTAGTGAATCATTAATTCTTCCATAATTATAATGTAAATTCATTGACTTCAAAACTCTTTCTCTTTGACATCTTCAAAATTTCTTCATTTAATTTTCAGTATTATTTTAATGATTCCCTTTTCCTACAAATTCAATTTCTGTTTTAGCGATTGCAGAAAAGTGAGGAAGAGGACATAGCAGGCAATTACTTCAAACCGAAACGTGCTGCGGAATTATTAAATAGAGCTAAAGAAGATGCAAGTAGAGCATTTAATACATGGAGAGGTCAGTTCAATATCTTTTATCTCAAACACAATATTCTCGTATAGAAATTCAGATAGTAAAAATAAATGCTTCGCAAAAGGTTAACTGATGGTGTAGGGATAAAACATAATGTGTTATTTTCAAAATTAAGAAATGATGCAAAAAAGAAGGATTCATTGTCTCTTAATTTGCTTAGTGCTTTGATATTTACTGAAATTTGTATTTAATTAAAATAAATACAATTCAGTGAAATGATTCAATTATTCAAGAAGGCTCTGAGAATAACTTAAATGAAAGACCTAATGCAAAATAAATTAGGGCATTAATCTTCTTGAAAATGTCATTATAAGCAAATGAGTATTAAACTTACCTTCACAAGAGAAATAGGATAACTAAAGCATGGTTTATAAAAGAATGAAGCTTGTCTCATTAAAAATGAAGTGCACTATTGAGCTCTGCAAATTTTCAGAAGCATGTCTAAGGAACTTAAAATTAAAAATGGAAAATAACATATTGTCTATCTGTTTTCTCCTTTCTATTCTATTTAACCTTAGAATTGGGAAATGTATTTGGTAAGAAGTGGATAATATAACACAAAATATTTAATGAAATACATTATAGATCTACTAAAACTAATAGGGTACATAATTAATATATTTCAAAATTGTGCACTTGTTACTCTGATAACTGACATACTGGAGAGAAAAGTGAATAGCTCAGTGGCCTACTCTGAAGATAAAACTAAAACGCAAGTCAGGTCAAAATGTTTAGTTTAATCACACATGAATAAACAAATGACAAAATAGTTGCCCTGCAATAAGTTATTTCTCTGTAATTCTTGTGAAAATTTGTATTTCTAAAACCAAGACAAAATGTTCAAACATATGTTGTCATACTATGAAATCTCCAATTACTATTTTCTTCTAAGAAGCTAACAGAAAATCTATGATTCAATGATTTTGAAACAAATTAAGGATGGGGGAAATTACTGTTTAGGTTCAGTATACAAAACTGTAAACTATTGAAAGGCTAAAGCAGAGTAAATTTTTTAAAAAAGCCTTCATCCTGATTCAACTCTTTGTGGAATATGTTTGAAAAAAAGCACAACTAAGATTCGCCAATTTTCATTCTCCCAACCCTCTCCTCTCTCCATTTTTATAAAACACTTGTTTGGTTTTTTACCTTTTTCCCCTACATACTGTAAAAAGCTTTAACATCTGGAATGGGAGAAAATCAACTTTATAAATTTTCAAAAATAATAATAAAAAAAATTAATTTTTGTCTGAAAATTTGGATTTTTAACTCGTGTAAATGTGAAAAATCACAAAATATTTTTTATTTCAATAACTTTAAGATGCACTACCACAGAAAAAATATATTTCTTGTATTTGCATGCCAAATATTTCCACATTTCCACATGTGTCATAGAAATCTTGTTGATGAAACCCGATTTGCTTCCAGTCTTTGGGTGTCTTTGTGCTATAAAATTTTATTTCAATCCATGCAGTAAAATTGGTTGTGATGTTATATTGTGAATTTGTATTTCAATCTCTTGTGCCATGTTTCTACCAAAAATGCTTCTTATTATTCCATTAGTTTTGTTGTATATTTTGCTTATTTAGGTGTTCTGTGTTTTGTCCAATAATGTTGCCTAAATAATTAAATCTTGACACTTACTTTATAATTTTCCTGTCTATTAAAACTTTAACTCTTCTCATTTCTTTTCTTTGAAATGCCATTATCTTGGTCTTGCTTGGTAAGATTTTTGTGTCATAAGTCAGTGCCATTTTATGGAGTTCATTTTCTGTGATTTACAGGTCCTCTTGTGTTTGTGATGTTAGTATCATATCTTCTGCATACAATTTTGTTTGGGCCTTTAATCTTCTGTTAGATTTCTTTCTTTCTTCACAATTTACTTGCATTGTTTCATCATGTGATTGGCATATAAGTTGTACTAGTATGGTGGGAAAGCACATTTCTGTCTTAGACCTCTGGTGGTGTGAAAGTTAACTCCAATACTTCCATTATTCATTTTTATTCTAAACTGTAGTTCAGCATACAGGCTTTGAGTTTCTTTTATATTTTCAATGAGGACCTTTTCTTCCTATGGTACTTCCCATATTTTATCTCTTTTTACTCAGTCATATGTTTTCTCAAAGACTATGAAAAGGAGGAAGATTGGATGGTTCACTTCCTTGCATTTGCCCACAATGATGCGTATAATGAAAATAGCATCATTTGTTCTCCTGCCTTTTCAGAAACTTTTCTATTCCTCTGCCACAAAGTTTTCATTTAACGTGTTTCTGGATTTGTTAACAAACAATTTTGAAGCTGTTAGCAGGAGTGTAATTCCTCTACAATTTTAAGTTTTTGAAAAGACTACATATTTGCCTGTTACAAGTAATGTAGTACTTTAATTTCTGGTTCAGTGACTCATCTCTCTTAGGTTTTTCGTCCAGATTTCCTGATCCATTGAGCAAATGCAGAGATGGTCCCTTGTTTTGCTTCTGGACATAAAAATTGCTTCACTATATGCACATTTTGTTTAGCTCTCCTTTTGCCAGTAGTAGTAGTAGTAGAGCCAGGTGTGTGGGTTGCTATTTTGTTAGCAATACTAAAAAATCAAATCTGTAGTTTGTTTATTGATGAGAAGATGTTTTCAATAACTCGGGGGTGAAAATGTCTAATTTTGAAATGTTGCTAACCTTAGTTTGTTGGTGTTTTTCATGTTGGTGTTCATCATTCAACTATGGTAAGAGAGTGAGGAAGAGATTCTAGAGCAGAAGATAATATGCACAGGTTATACTTGTCCCTCTTACATTACATTTTTTTAAAAAATTTGTTGCGTTGTTGATGCAACTCGTCTCTCAACCCTTGTTGGGCGTTGAGCGCTTTCTTCTGGAGTAATCCTCTGTTACTGAGTAATTACTATATTGAATAATTATTATATTTGGCGAGTCTTGTCATGTTGCAGTCAATCAGTGCCTTTTATCCCATTGACCAGGGGCTCAACGCCATCAGATCCCGGGGTTCCTTGCCGGTTACCCAACCAGGAACCCACGAGTCTTGAATTTGCTTAACCTTTGTGACTTCATGGAGCATAGTAAACGAATTTAGCTATTGCTGCCAGGAACAAAACATTTAGTTTTTTGTGTTATTTGAAGAAAATAAAGTTAAAAAAATAACAAAAAAATCCACACATTTAAGCAGATTAAAAATTCAAACTTTTGCTAGAAATGAACTAATTATTTTTTCTTATTGTTTAGTATTTATAAAGTCATTCTCATCCAATCCAGGTTGAAAACATTTTACAGTACACAGTACATATATCAAAACAGGTTTTTAATAAAATGGAAATGGGAAGAGAGGGGGTAGGTTTCTGAAAATTGGTGAATCTTCAGTTTTCTTAGTCCTAAACATATTTCACAATGAATTTGTTGAAAACGGTTAGGAGTATTTTTAATTCATTATTCCAGATATACCCTGTGTAATTACTGAAATGTACAGTATTTTTCAAAGCTATGTAGTATCAGTATTTTCAAAGTTACTTTTGATTAGGCATTTGCACTTGCACACTCACACATATTGGTTTCACTCTTTTTCTTGTATTAGTACTATTAAAGTTTCATCTAATGCGGAGCTCTTGTCTAAATAATCACACTCTAATTCATTACTGAGGTTTTCTTATTTTCAAGTATTCATTTTTGATGAGTTAAAAGACTTTAGTTACTTTATTTAAGATTTTGTTAATTTTTTTTTTTATTTTACCTTATACAGTTATCAAATATTTTCTTTACATAATTATGGACTTATAATATCCCTTGGGTGGTTCACGGAAAGTATGCTAGTTTTTGCCTTCTGTGAAATGGCCCAGAGTTCAATTTCTGGTCGGGGCAAAAATTAGGCTGTAGCTTTCTAATACAAATCATTTCAGTTTATATAATTGTGTGATGAAGAAAACTCAGGCATGCCAAAAAAACTACAAATGGTGATGGGATGGTGAGATGCTCTCGACATGTGTCCCTTACTCCCAGGTCCAGGCCTGGGAACACTACCAGCTAGGCAAAAGTTGGATTTATCTGACCCTAAAATAATGATGAATGAAATTGATTTATTATATTTATGTGTTTTTTAAATAGTATTAGTCTTGAGAAACCCAGTCATGTGATCTGATTTTCAATTGTAATTTTGTATTTCCTGACTTCTGCCCTTTCCTTTAAAGACTTTTCAAGAATTTCTGATGAGACATTTTATCAACTCTTCAGCAGTCATGAAAAAAATCTTAGTTACAAAGGATGCATGGGATGTAACATTCCCAGATTTCTAACTTGACTTAAATTCACTTAATTTAATATTGACTTTTTCACAGAGAAGGTTTGAAATTACTAGCCACAAATATTATTGTCCAATGCCTTTGTATATTTTGGTAGTTTCTGGAGCTGATCCTGAATGCATGAAATTATTCATTGACCACAGTAGTCTGATTTGTTTGATAACAACACTTGTGGTACATTACAAACATGAAACTACAATTAGGTGTTTGAGGAAAAAATCTTCAGTGAGATACTTTTCTGAATAAATAGGAACTAAATATATTAAGCAAAATCCAATACCTACTAATAAGAGATGAATTCAACTATCTCTTTAGATTTAAAATATTGCTTGTTATGGGGCCAGTAAAAGAAAATCAATATAATTTTCAGTCAAATCTTGAATAAGTATTCCGTTTCAGCCCTGTTCTTTTCATAGTAAAGCCGGCTATAAGGCTAACAATGGGTGATTATTCACTTTGTTATACAAATAATATACCTAACTTGTAACTAAATACAAAGAAACTTGACTTTCCTTGGCAGTTATGAAATGATGATGAATTATGATTTACACATTTGCAAGAGATACCTGTGCTTTTCAAATGACAATCACCAAGTGATCTATTCTGTTATGAGATTCAAATTCAGCACAGAATGATTGTGTCCATAGATGTTTTGGACATTCAAATAAACTCCCAGAAGTTATGATGCTTATATAAAGTGAATGCAATACATGTTTTCAAGTATTTTTCATTTAAAGAATTTTAAAACCCATTCAACAACTTCCTTTCAAATAATTGGAAACAATTTGTTCCATGTTTATTAACAATAATCACAAAACATCCTGTAATTACCTTATAATATAAATAAACATCAAATTAACAAATATTTGAAGGGATAAGAAACTATCAATATCATCATAATTTCATTACAATATCATAGATAAATGATGCAGAAAAATGAAGAAACAGTCTTTTATTATTCAAGACAATATGGAAATGTTAGATTCAAGTTATCACGTGACGGGTTCCAAAATTATTAGACTGACTAATCTAGAAGCAAATGAACTTGAGACGTTTCAGGATAAAATTTAAACAAAATCCAGAATTCTTGCATATATTGGTTGTATATAAAAAAATATAGATGTGTCTACAGATAAGATACTGTAACTAAACTTACAAGATTGCTGACAGTATTCCTCAAGAGTTCTGAAAAGGAAGTCATTTTTGACCTCACAGAAAAGCATTTTCTATCACAACAATTATTCACTCTCTGGCGAAATATGTTCCACTGAGTCAATTGAAAATAAATGTAAAATTATAAATGCTAAATGATGGATTAAATGAAGTTTTGAAGATACATGGGAGGTAGAAAAACATACATTTTGAGTATTTGACCTCTCTCTTTGGACAGTGTAAAATTAACTTATGTCTAAATCTGGAGAAACAACAAGCACTTTTAGTTTCCATTATTTTCTCTATGCAATGAGAATAAAACCGTACTAACAAAAGTGTACTATTGGAAATGACACTGAAATTCATAAACATATATACATAAACATATAATATGTTTCCTTCAGAAGAGAAGAGCATTGGTTCTGCCATGGCTAACTTGTTGACACTAGGTTGTTGCAGTTGCTCCCACACAAAATGCAGTAGGCAGAAGGGTATTTCAGGCAGGCAACCTGTCAAGAATAATAATGACAAAAGTGATTTAGACTATAATATAATTACTTTGAAGATTATGGAATAGGTAAATGTGGCGTTGAACTCTTCTTAGATTCTAACACTTTTGATGCCCTCTTCAACTTGTGAAGTGTTCCAATATTTGTTTGTAATAATGGTGTTTTAATGTGGTATCATATTTGTCTTGTTCAATTTATGATAAAATATCAATAATGTCTCACATTTTACTTCCTTGGCACATAGCACACTTTCTAAGATTTTTAAATGTACTTCAGTTTCAGGTACATGTGCTTGGCATATTGGATAAAATGAGGTTTGATATCTTTAAACTTGTTCAAAATGATTTATTATGACTAAAACAAGACGACACATTCCAAAAAAGAGATGCAAACATAATGTATAGTAAAAATTAAATGTGATAGGTTGTAGTTGCCTTTAGATAAGAATCTCTATTAGTATCACCAGCATAGAATTCATTCTCTCTCTGAAAAACTTTCTTTCTTCTTTACAATACAATTCCATGAATCAATTTAACAATTCAGTATTTTATGTCGCCATGCATGATGTGTGCAATGTATTTTAATAAGACCTGAATAATTTTTTTAATAATTTCAACTAATTTAACTACTACATATTAATTCAGTTCATTTACTCAAATTTAATATGTTGGTACATTAATACACATAATGGTATTCAAGAGAAACAATAGGTAGGGAAAAATTAAGAGAAAAAAGAAACAGAATACCCTACTGTACTGAAGTTGTTTGTTGTACTTTTTTCCTTGAGGACTTAAAAAATAGGAAATTAAAGATGGATAGAATGGCAAACACAAGTCAAATATTAAGAATGATGTAGTAAATGTGTTTAAGTTATTATACAGAAAATCTAAGAAATTCTTCCAAGGATAAGGAAAAGAAAATCAGCATCAAACTATTGGAACATAATTAGTATGTGCCCTTGTTTTCTGCACCACAAGAAGATATAAATGAAAAATTATCAATGGGGTATTTAGTCATGATTTATTTATATGGAAACTAATAGTTCCATCTTTTTATTATTGCAGATTACACTAATCAGCATAAAGGTAATAGCACGAATGGACTGAACAACATTTTAAATTCTAGTTTATCTCATAATGGATTGCACTCATCTCTCAACGCTTTGAATCTTAATTCATCTACCAAATCTAATGGATTTTTAAATAATTCCTGGGGATCTAGTTCAACCACAAATGGTGTCCATGAGGGAAGCAGAGGGAATGGATGGATTGGTGAGGCTCATATTATATTTTCATGATGCATCAGCATGGTTACATATTTTTCAATAAATATCTTTTCACCATTTTATTACATTTTAGAATTCTTTTCTGGCCATGTTTCTTTGCAGAATAAGAAATGCTCAAAATCTTATTAGTATAATATGAAAATGAAATGTCATTTATATTTGAATTTATTATGAATTATTTGTGAAAAAACTTGAATTTTTCCAATTTTTCCTACTGTTATAAATTTCTGCTAGAATTTTGCTCATCAGAATGTGTTTTGAATATAGAATAAAGGCATATCTGAGACTATGTCCTCCTCAAAAGAAAAATATTACTACCTATTAGTCCATTTTGCACAATTCATCTGTATGCATGATATTTTGTCTACCATGAATATCTATTATCCCAGTTTGTCACTAGAATTTCAATATGCCAAGATTGCATGATAATTTTCTTATGTGGGAAAATTGCTTTTTGTATTTATGTAGTCCACTTTATTGGTTTACCGCATTTTTATATCTTTTTCTACTATTGCATTGCACTCTAATTCACTATGCTTTTTGACCACAGCTTTGGTGTTTCTTGTAGTCTACTTTACTAACAGACTTTTGCTATTGTTTCTAAAGTAATAACTTTCAAAATAATTGCATTTAAACAAAGTGAAATTAAAAATAAGAAGAAATACATACGGTATTTGTAAAAATATTCTTTCTAATGTAGGTCATTCCTATTTCAGAATGTTTCATTTTCTATCCATAATTGATAATGTTATCTACGCTTTTCTTTTTAGAAGCAAATGGTATTATTTTCATATTTTACATTACCAAGTAAATGTTCTTTTTTGACAATTCTTTATTGTAGAAAAGAATTTCATTTGAATATCCTATATGTATTCTCTTAAGGCAAATGTTATGAAACATCAGGTTTTTTATGAAACAAGTTTTTTGTTAATTTATGCTAGATAGATTTGCAATATTAAACATACATTTTATCCACCCACAAATGAAATTTTAGAACACTTTAATCTTGCATTTTTTAAAAACTTTAAAACAGTAAAATCAAAACCTGTGATAAATCAGTTAATCAAGAACAGTAATTCCCTTCAGGAAACAAATGAGAAGTAACAATATTAAAAAGAAGAAAGAAGGCTATTAATAACATAAAGTACACTCAATGTATTTTTATCAAGAATATTTTAAAATTATAACAAAAGTTCAGAAATGAAAAATTTTTGTGAAACATAGTAGCTCTCATATTATTCTTAAATTTTTTACTAATAAAATTATTATTATAATATTTGCCTGAAGATCAAAATTTATTAAAAGATCTCAATCTTTTTTTATATAGTAAAGAAAGCAGTTTGTTTCCCATTGTGCAACCTGAATTTTTAAGGGAGGGTGTAGGGGAGGGGGAAAAGGCAACTTGATGCTTTCTCATTAAGAATTTTTACATATGCTGAATTTAGTATTTATTTTTATTTGTTGATTTATATTTATTTATAACATATTCAATTGTGATATTGAATGGCTTGCATTACTGATGAAAATTAGTTAAAATTATATTTGTGAATATGGGACACTGGCACATCACTGTGTCTTGTGTCACTAATAGAATAGCTGTAGAATACCATACAAATATCAAAAGTATTAAAAAATAAATATAGTACAAACAAAACTGTTGATTTATTCCAAGATTTCTTTGTCTAGAAATATATAGATAGTAAACAATTTATTTGATACAGCAATTTATCTGTAAACATATTATACTTTAGATCTGTGCTTTGCTGTGAAATGAATATGTGTATTTAATATGCATGTCATACCAAGAATTCCAACTATTACTAACCGTGTGAAACTGTTATGAGTTGAACTGATAAAAATGCAATACTGTAATAAATATGTGGTACTTTCTCCTTTGTCATTTAAAGAAAAATTATGGATGATGCCATCTTAAATGACAAAACTAGAAAATTATGAAATTATGAAATTCATTAATCAAATAAAACAAATACAATTATATTGATGTCTTAAAACATTCATCTAGGCCTACTATATTTCTTGAAAACATATTCATCTGAAATTTCTTTGCTATAGTATTTACATTATTAATACATTTCAATAGATGATTGTATGTAGAAGATGCTTTCACATACTTTGAATAATGCATAATCTTTGTGTCACTAGGAAATGGAATCGATGTTTCACCTGATTTGAATGTAAGAAGACCAATAAGACTCCAAGCTTTGCCAGTTTTGGATAAAAAGTACAACACAAAGAGAAAAAGTGGTAAAACAGAATTAAATACAATGGACATAATATGAAAATCAATTATTATTGTTATTAATATGAATATTGTGATAAGGAAATTATTTAAAATCTGGATTGTACCTGCTTTATGGAAAAAAACAATAACAGCTTGTCTAACAAAGACCCATCTTTCATACTTCAAATTACAAAGAATATAAGCAACTGTTATCTCTCTACCCAATACTTTTCCCAAGATATTTACAAGAAATATGAAAATAGCTTTAAAATCTGGATGACTCATGCTTAATTTAAATATATTTGAATGTTAATTTTAGATTTTATCTGACTGTGATAAATGGATTTAAACATGGAAATTTGGAGACCCTTCCCACAAAAATTGTGTCTTTAAATTCATTATTCTATCAGAAATATTATTGAGGTAACTAGATATTATTGAAATAATGAAAGGTGATGAATCTTCTCTCAAATGTGCCTATGATTGAAATACAATATTTAATGTTGCTATTTGGTTTTCAGCATTTGTTAAACATTCCATGAGAAATTTTCAAAGAGACAGATTAGAGTAGTAATGACAATAGAAGAGAAGAACATATCATGTTTCATACTTGTGGCAAAAAGAGTTATAAAAACAAAGTATAATTAAGTATAGCTAACAATGTGAAGTTTAAAGGATAAAATAGTTACAGGCATATCAATGTTACAGCAAGTTTAAATTAGAAACTTTCTAAGCAAGAACAAATATTATTGAGGATTGTGCCTTCTGAATTGGGCAGAAGGTTTGGTTTTCTAGGTTTCACTATGGATGCAAAATAATTTAAAAGTCAAATTTAAATTATCTTGTGAGACACAAAATAAGCAAACTTATAAAACAAACCAACCAACAAAATATTCATTTCGGCAAAATAATTGTAGCAATCTAATCTTGTTTTTTCATTTAACAATTAAATTGTTTATTTCATTGATGAAAAATTTGATACATGCTGCCATGTTTTATCAGAGATTTTATATTTTATCAATTGATTATTTCTGAGTACTATTTTCTTTTCTTGAATATGTCAAAATTTACTGTTAATGCATACCAAGTATACTTAAAAATATTTGTAATAATGCTCTGATTTTTATGCAAAACTAGAAAATTATAACAATACATATAGATCTATTTGAACTGCAGTTGGGTATGACCCGGTGTCAGTTAATAACTCGGTGGCAATGTTTCAATGTTAACAATTATTTTCTCGTTAACACTGATTTGAAAAATTTTTCATTTAAAATGGCACCATTTAATTATGGACTATTAGGCTATAATCTACATTTTGCATAATACTGCAGTTTTTTTATGAAGTAGAATGTAAGTGAAGAGAAAAATCTAATATTTAGCCTCTCTTGATTGAAATTTACAAAATTAGTAAGCATGTTCCGTTGGAATTCAATTGCTAAGGCATAAAAGTTCAGAAAAATATATAAATAAATTTGCACAGACATAAAAAACATTATATAATTTTTGAAAATTGCTGCAATCATGATCCATGATTCTTCTCAACTAGTGATTTTGTGACATTGTGGAGAAAAATTAATATTGAAATGTTAATATTATTAATATACATTCTGTGTATATATATCATGAACATGTTAAGATATTTGAAAAATAATTTTATATATATTTTGCTATGTAAATATGTGTAAAATAAAAACTTTGACTATGAGGTACTTTGAATAATACAAGAAAATGCATCATATTTTATTTCTTTTCATTCATTGAAACTAAAAAAACAATTTCTTTGTTTAACTATGACCTAGTGCAACAAACAAACACAGATTATAAAAACAAATTACAAAGCATCATCAATCAATTTGAGAGAATTAATAAAATTGAAATATAGTGACTATTTTCCCCCCTTCACAAACAATTCAAAGATAAAGATATATAGTTGAAGGATACGTGATACAAAGCCTATAATCATTCTTGATTTTAACTAAAAATTATTACACCACAGAACTAAATAAAATCTGTAAACTAGATATTTATTTTTACTGAAATAAATTTTATGTCATAAATGAAATAAGTATGGACTAACTTGATATTGAAACCACTATCAGGAATGCAATACAAAATTCACAGGTACATTATTAAATTTATTATTAAGGACAAAATTACAGGTAAGATTTGAATGGATCTATATGATCAAAGACAATTATTCTTACAGATAATATTAAATGTTTCTAATATTCTCATGTTTTATTATTTACTTTTTCACAGTGAATTCATACTTTCCTTTTTTATTCTGGACTGTGAATAAATAGGATCTCCACATGTATGAACAAATTTCCAATTGTATGTCAACATTTTCTAAATGTTTCCTTTTTTACCTCACCAATCTTCTCAGAGATTTACTTTGAGGAAGTTACATGACCATAGTAGTTTATCAGCTATTCTGAAATTTTCAAACATTAAATTTGGTAATGAGTTCCACAACTTGAATACTATTTCACTATTGAAGCATTGAAAGGATGAGTGCTGCATGCGACATGCAACCCCGTTCGTAAGAGCGGAAATTTGGAACAGTAAAAGTAACAATAATTACATATTTATTATGTTTTAGATAGTAAATGACTGAAAAAGAAAGAGTAAAAGCATTTTTTTGAGTCTATTGTTTTAATTTATTGTTTTCTGGGTTCATGTAATCAGGAGGAAATTGATTTTTGCTCTTGTATTTTGAAATCTCATTATGTAGAATATTTCTCAATTTCAGTTTTATCCCACAGATTTCAGATTTTATGTGTTGTATTCTTACAAGGATTTTTAATTCATGTTCTTTTATTTCACTAGGCACATTTTGATGCTTCGCAATTACAATTTGATGATATCACAAATAAATGAATGAATATTGAAGAATATTTAAACATTTCATAAATACAAAAAGGACATAATTTTCTGTTGCTGAACTGACTTAACTTAATCACAGTCTAAACTGACTTTCAAACAAAGAATATTATCATTAGTCCAATGAAACATATTCCTTTAGCTATTAACTTCATTCTATTTAACACCTTACATTCAATGAAAATGACTATGTATCTGGGTTCTTAGTATATTTGAAGCAGCAATTTTGCAATTATTATTATTATTAGCCAATAACAAACCTTCCTTTTGGATCATTGTTCCCTCTTTAGATCAGGTTTTTCTTCAATATTTCAAGATTTCTACACCAAATGATAAGATGGCAACCTATTTTACTTTTGACCCCCGTACTCCCTCCTTGCTGTGTTACATTTTCTGCCCGTTCTTAACACAAAAGACACTTCTTTGTTACTGGCAAATTTAGTTCTGTTTTCTCTGCTTCAGAGCCTCTTTAAGTAATTTAATTTGGCAAGTTGGAATCTTGTCCTGGTTGGGGCGGTGCCCCGTTGGAAGAGTCGTGGTTAGGGGGATACCCCCCCCCCCACTAGCCGATGGTAGGTCGGTGCCAGATCTTGCCATCCAGTGGGGGAAGATCACTGCTACCTCCCGATGAAAAAACATGCACTACACTTACGGGACTAATGACCTGAGGTGTTGACACGCCTGGAATCACTAACAATCAATCAACCAGCTAGGCATGTTGCCTGTTCTTGCTTCCTAGTAGATCTGTTGGTTCCTCCAATTGTACCTGATCTAACCATTTCTTTTGTAGTCTCCCAATAGCTCTCTGCCCTAAATGATTTATATTTCAATGCTGCCTTTGGAAATCCTTCTTGCTTCATTCTGTTGTAGTGAGAAAACCATTTCTTCTGACCTTCCTTTATTTCTTCTACTACATTCTTTGCTTTTTGGACTTTTACTAATACCTTAACTTCTTTGTCAATTTCTTAATGTGACTCCAGAAAGTTGGCCTAGAAATCTCATCTGCATGCCAGGAGAAGTGGCTCAATGCATCCACTGACGACACTGCAGTGCCTCTGACCGGGAGGTTTTAGGTTCGAGTCCCGACGGCGGTAGAGTTTTTGATACTAACTCGTCAGCTAGGTCAAATTCAGTTGCTGTCTGTGGGAGAATTGTAGCGGCCAGCTGCTCTGATCGGATTTTTCCAAGGTTTTTCAGATCCACACCAGGTGAATACTGGAGCACTACCCTAACAAATGGGCTACGGACCGTGCGCAATTTTTCATTCCTCTTCCTTGTCTTGCCCTCACTCTTTTCACACACCCTGACACTAACATGCACTATGCTACCACATATGCCTGGAGACCCGTTGGGGGCTTAGAGCTTGTCCTGGCAGGGGCAGTGCCCTGCTGTTGGGAGATACCTTGCTAGCCAACGGTAGGTCAGTGCCAGATTCCGAAGATCACTGCCACCTTCCAATCAATAAACATGCACTAGACTTACGGGTCTAACGGCCTCACTAGTTGACTCTCCCTGAATCACTAGCAATCAATCAATCAATCAATCAATCATCTGCAGGTCTCCAGTCTTTACCGTTACCTGCTTTTCATTGTCTAAACTTCTGATCCATACAGGAGTATTGATTTTGAAATCATGTGGGTAATATAGATAATAAAATTAATGAAAGTAAGAATGAATGATGGTAGCAAAACGAAGACTTTAGAACAATCAGAGGACTGAGACAGGAGTGTGAGCTATCACCATATCTGTTTAACATATATGCCAACCACATGATAAAAAAGTGGAAACAAAAAGTGAAAACTGGTTTAAATTTATACAAAAAAACAAATGATCCAAACGATTCTCTATGCAGATGACATGATCCTAACAATGGGATCAGAAGATGACTTTCAGAGGGCAGCAAATGAACTTCAGAAAATAGCCCGAACATACGACATGAAAATCTCAACTGATGAGACTATATCTATGGCATTCCAAGGCAAAGAAATGAGAAGAATTAAAATTGTTATAGATGGAAAAATAATATTAGTAGCAAAATTTATGTATCTTGGAAACATCATTGGACAAAATTCAGAAGATCAAGAGAGAGAAATCCAAAAATATAATGGGGTAAATGGAATAATCAAGAAAAACTTTGGAAGAGATATGACAGTAGAGACAAAACTAAGAATAATACACAGCATAACATCTAAGCCAATTTTAATGTATGGATCAGAAATATGAACCCTAAAAGAAAGAGATCATCCGAGATGAGAAGCCACACAAATGAGATTTTTCCGCTTCATCTCAATGTTTTATTATTTCAGCAGTCAGATGGCACTTGGAAAGTATCGTAATGTTCCATTCATTTTGACATCTCAGAAAATTCTCACAAAAGATTGTGAAAACAACTTAGATTTTCAAAAATTTGTGCATGAAATGTTTAAAACACCTATTGTTGAGGTTGAATCTAATCGTTGATTGGAAGAAGAAAGGAATCTCTAGCTACAATATTGAAGATGAAGGACAGATGTAGGGATAAAAATAATTTTATCACATTATAACTCAAAATTACTATTAATTTGAAAATATGAACATGAAATAACAAAGAAATTGAGAAATAGTTAGGAAGATATAGTAAAATAGATTGCATTCAGAAAGAAATCCCTAGTTTCCAAAAAGGTGTGGTACATATTAAAAAAAAATAACTTTTACAATTTTCAAAATACCAGAGTTATAAAAAAATAAGATTTCTGTCATATTATTATGCAAACTTGTGTTTATTCGAGCAAAAAATTAAAGGCAATATTTAGAACAGTTTTTGATAAAATCTTCTTCAGGTATTTTTTAAAAGTTTTCACTTCACTCATAATTACATGAAAACTACACAATTTTTTTAATGTACATGAGATTATGTAAAGATCTAATTTTGACAAAACAAATTCATTAAAAAATCTATATATTGAAAATTTAATTGTAGGATAATCTAAAAAAAAAAAACTTTTTCAATTTTTGAAAACAGATTTCAAAAAACATTTGCTGTATTCGAGAAAAAAACGTAAGAAAATTTTAGAGCTATTTCTAAGACAATCTCAAAAACGTTGTAGAGACGTCATATAAAGTACCCCCTCCATGTGCGGGGCTCAGAAGGATAGATCGGGGAATAGTATCAATTTTGGTGAAAATCCTTTGTATGGTTTTACGCATGTGTTGTTCAGACGGTTGGACAGTCAGACGTCTGAAAAAAAATCGGTATCAAGGACCTACAAAAATTTGAGTACTGATTGGAGTGTATATTTGAGAGAGTAATTTATTACGTATTCAAGGAAGAAAAATCCACTTTTTCGGTATATGGGACCTACAAAACATATTTTCCTGTCGGAAAGTGTCACTTCCTTCTTCAGCATTACATATTTTTCTACATTTATACACTTTCTACATGACACTGTCATATACGATAAAGTACTAATTTCTTTTTTATCAAAATGATCTAATTACCTAACGATAATTATGCGAATGAAATTATTTTTTATAAAATGTATTGTTTTTGTATATAATTTTGTATTTAATGCATACATTTGTGTAAATTATTAATAAAGAATCTCCCGATTTTACCGTGTAATATTCAAGGTTTGAACGATAGAAATGTACTGCTGGCCTGGAGCAGCAAAATATCCGTCTCAAGAACAACAAAATACTCTCAGAGAAGTCTGCATTAAATTAGATTATTAAACCAAAACAGTTCTCGAATACTGCACTAATTGTAATTATAGTATATGTGTCGTAGAATAAATGTTACAAACTTCTAGGGCATATAAAGAGGTTGAAAATGATCACTTTTTACTGATGAACATATAGGGGGAAATTGCATATAACGGTGTAACATCCTTTATACACGTGGTATTTGTCCTGTGGCGACTTGGCCGGGGCAAGAATTCACAGACAAGAACAGTTTGTAACATAATGTATTTTATTCCAGATATGCTCCGACACCTTAGTACCCAATTTACAATATTTACAATAAACAGAATAAACTGACCCGTTACAAGGAGGAACATTTAACTGGTCACCACAACCGCTTGCCTAATAAAATACTAGCTCCTTGCGGTGTGATGCACCGGTACCTCTACGTGCGCATACAAGCGAGTATGCCGCACCTCACGTTTCGACCCATGCACGCCGGCTTCAGCCCTTTGCCTCCGGAGCCTACACATCGAAGTGCCACGTGCCGCGCACAACTCACACGACGTCCTACGGACGAGCCCAAGAACCATAAGGAAGAGGTTTTGTCCGGGGTCCGCTTATATACTTTCTGACCCGGTTGACGGAACTGCTTCATCTAGCCGTTTCCGCCTCCGCGTTTCCACAGCCAGTATGTCGACGGGGTCCACAAGCCTGCCCCCGTGGCCACCCACGTCACGGTCGCTCCGCTGGGGTGCCTCCCGCAGCCCTGCTCGAGCACAGGTTTTCCCCGTCCAAAGATACACCCTTTTCCTTTCTTCAGCAAGGCGTCTCTTCAGCAAGCGCTGCCAGTTGTCGAAACCTACTTCCTTGTGCGTTTCATGTACATAAAATGCTCGTACTAGTATATTGTTTAACCTGTTTACACAAGACGACACACCACAGTCTCTGATTTTTAGGCAACTCTGTATGCGTAGATGTTCAGCAGCTCACGTTCCTACGCAGTCGAGGACATTCCTTGTACCTGTCGAACACCTGGACATGCGGGGTTGATTAAAAATCAGGGACACGACGGAAAGTTTTTTATTTTTATTTTTTTTTATTTTTTATTTTTTATTATTATTTTTTTGTTGCGTCTCCACCTTGACGCAACGCGTCTCCAAGCCCCCTTAAGGGGCGTTGAGCGCTTTAGCACTGGGGAGTAATCCACCATTAAAGTGCTTTTTACTTTTAATATTTGTCAAGTCTCGTCACGTCGCAGTCAGTCATTGCCTTTTATCCCTTCGGCCAGGGGCTCGACGACGTTAGGTCCCGGGGTTCCTGGCCGGTCACCCAACCACGAACCCGCGAGTCTCGCATGCGCTTGACCTTCGTGACTTCACAGAGCGTAGTAAACGCATTCGGCTAGCGCCGCCGGCAAGTTTCCGTTTGTCCATTTGGGTTTAAGCCCTAAACTGACGGGTTACATGACAATGGCAAGCGTAGCAGCTACGAATGTTCCCAAGAAATAAACAGTTTTCCATGTTATTTTGTTTTTATTTGTGGAGTTGCGTTGTGAAAATGATATAAACAGAATGATGAAACGCAATTTTTTCGTATGCTTAATTTATAAAGGTCACATAAACATCAGGGTTATAAACGACCATAAAATTAACATTAGTAATTACGGCAATATATGATATTGTATACAAAGAGAACGTTAAATACTATTTATTATTTACAAATAAAAGTATTTATTAATATCTGTCATTTATTTCTATATATTAATATTAACGTTATTCAATTATTATTATTATTATTATTATTATTATTATTATTATTATTATTATTATTATTATTATTATTATTATTATTATTATCATCATCATCGTTTAGTGTAAGTCCCCTTCGCAATGATATAGCGTTGACATATAAATAGGCACATAGTTAAATATCTGTGGTATATTTCGCAAACAATCGTAAGAAGATTTGCAGAAAACTTTATTCTCGACGCATTTTATAATATTTTTAGTTGGCGTACAACGTTCTCTCACTGAAGTTTATGTTTCAAAGCCGCGAAATGGCTTTCGAGCGACGTGGTTTAACAACCGTGGCGGGTCATGTGGAGCTGAGGTTCACAATATTCGGAGCACAAGAAAGTTACTTCGCGGCCGAGGTGCATTTTTTCCACACTCACTTCCGGCTAAATTCATTTAGTTAGCAATTCACTCCATTATAAAGCAACCTTCTAATCGTTATCAGAAAGAAAAGAAACTGAAACGAACGAAGGGAGTGCAGTGGCCCATTCGTCCATTAGAAGTGCATTCGTAATAGGCGCAACGGACGTCGTTTCAGTTTCCAGCGTTATTAATATTTGATTTCATTTAGTATTTTTGTTTTATATTGGTAATGCTTGCTTTTATGGACTAGTCGTGAAATCTCTCGACCTCGTCTACAATAGTAAATCTTTTCATATTATAAATGGCTCGTAAATTTCAATTTCAGAGGCGAGTGAGGGAAAAAAACAACGAAGAAGACAGTTTTACCTTTATATATTATATCTCTAAACGGACACGCGTTAGGGAATTCTCAAAACAGTATCAGATACCTAACTGGGATGTTTTTTTTCATATATTACATATTTTTGGCGTAATTTATGTGAACAAACGGCTTGGTGATCAATTCGTGTAGCAGAAGATTGCATAATTAGTAATTCGGTTGTCTAATGTTGCCTAACAATACGCGCCCCTAAGCATTAGTCAGTTTTCTGACAAAGATCCGCGGGTTCAAAGTTACGCAATACACCATTGAAACACATTTCTTGAAAAAGCTAGTCTGGAGCGAGGTAGAAATTTATGAACTTTGAAACAATGATTGAGTGCATTGTTCTTAGTTTTCAGACAGAATGGAGGCAAGTTCTGATCAAGTTACTTCGTCCCCCTCCCCCTTCCAGCAAAAAAATGTGGAGCCCTTTCTTTCACATTTACTAAAAAACAAAAAAAACACTTATTATGATGAAACACCTTTTATTCAAACACAAATTAAATTTAACCATTTGTAGTACAGTAGACTTTTTTATTAACAATGTTTTCAGATACAAACATATTATAAGATAGTTTTGTCGAATATTATATGATTTTTCCCCGGGTCGCCCCTCCCACATGGATGGGTGCCCCTGAGCAACTGCTTATTTTGATAGTGGGTAAATCTAGCCCTGAATGGAAGTAATCGCGTAAAAATAATGCACTTCAGTAGCTTTTTGCTGTGCATACACCCGGGAAGCGTCACTAATGGCAGACGGAGGTCAGCCCTCCGCTTCCCCACATCCGGAGTGCAGAGAGCTGGTGCTAAAGCAGATGTGCGCCGGGCGCAGCTGTTTACCGCATCAACACACACGATTCGACATTATGTAACAGTAACGCACAGCCAATTCCTGTGGACTAGCGTCCTTTCGACTCCACGGCCAAATGTCTCGTTTCACTTTATATCGCCATCCTTTTAGTTGTAAAGAGGTTAGAAGATAATTCATTTCATTTAACATATACAATTTTTTCATCCTTTTCCACGTAGATCATGCAGTTTTGCTCTTAAATACTTTTTTAATATTTAAAAGAATGTATTGAGCATTCCTTTGAAGTAATTTAGAACAAAAATGAAATCCCACATATTTTACTAGACATAAATTAAAGAAAACATCGGGTGCACTTCGAAAGATATTAATACATTAAACATTTCATGAAAAGTTTATTTACGATCGTGGATGAATAAATAACTGAGTGCCAATTTTACCCACCGTTTAACCCAGAAGTTCTCAACGGGGTCGGTATCGACCTCTCTAGAATCGATGAAATTTTGAAGGTATCAATAATGTTCAAGGGGTCAGTTGCCAAATATGAACCGGCGACTTATCAATATAAATAGATCTTATTGATTACAAACAAAAATATTAATGAACTTGATATTTCATAGTTTCCTGATATAAAGCAACAGAATATCTAGACTAACTAGTGGTGCTAAAACAGCACGTACTTTCTCACCCGTAATAACACGCAAATTACGCACAAAAAATCTTTGAGGAACAGTAAAAATCTCTATCTTCATAACTGTAGTTGAAGGAAGACGCCGAAAAATTTTGAGCTTTTCAAAAAAATCAGGATTGTTAACGAAAATGAGACCTGGACCATTCTCTTAAACGTCCTTTACACTATCCAACATAATTTGATCACAAGCGATGGAGCCTTTTTTTAAATTTGGAAAGTGTCCAAGGGGCTTCATGTAAAGTACCCCCCCAAAAAAAATTAAAATGTCGATTTCAAATTCATGGGACACTGACATCAGCCATATCGATTGAGGAATATACATTTCGGAGTAAATCGGCTGAACGGTTTAGCCGCTAGCGTTGTTCACACACGGACAGACGGACACAAGAACAGATAGACTCACGGACAGATAGACTCACGGACAGATAGACACACGGACAGACGTTTTGTCGTCAATCGATTTTTCGCTATCAAGGACCCACAAAACGTGGATTCTGGATACACTACATGTTAGAGAATTTTTGTTCTGAATTTAGCAACTTGATTTATCTACTTTTTCATTAACGGGGCCCGGGAATAAGAGTTTTCTTGCTGAAAATTCGCCGTTCTTTCGAGCAGCATTACATAACTTTCTCTCTATTCCGTAGCGAGAAAGTACAAATAAATTGCAAATTCGCTCTTCTTGTGAATGCATAATTTATCCTTAAATGTTAAGATGTTTAGAAAATTCAAATTATAACTATGCATTTGCAACGATACTCTATCGCGCAAGAAAATAATCTCCACAATACCCGCTGGAGAAATGTTAGAATTCTTAATTGTAATGGTAGCAATGCAGTTAAGTAAACAAGAGATCAAACGCTAATATATTCCTTGAAGTTCTTAAAGGCACTCAACATTTCGTAACCATTGTACTACAAAGAAGATTATAAACCCAGCTACTCAAAAGTGGATGCATATTAGATTATTGAAAATACAGATATTTGCGAAAATATTGGCACAAGAAATTATTTTTAAGCCATTAAGTGCAATTCTTTGTGTAAAGATTATAGATGCTGTATACTAAAGAGAAGACGTAAGGTAGTCGATGAAGCAAACAATTCTCTTAACAGGGGTCGATGAAATAAAATTATTCATCACTCGTGTCCGTTGTCCTTTACGTTGAATAGACTTCCTGCAGAATGGTTCTCCACAGCTGAGACGTTACCACTCATTGGCTGCACAAAGCATGTAATAAAAGACGACAATAACTTGATGTTGTCTGAATGATGAAACTGGGCACGTATGATTACAGAAAGAAATACAACCTGACTCAAAGTCAGACGTAGTTTTGTAAAATTAAGGATGTCCGCGAATCCCATATTGATTTTCTTTTACTTCTTCACAATTCAGGGGTTATGATTTGTAGTTTTATGATAATATACTGTTCTTTTATTCGAACGCCAACAAACACTTCTGAAGACACTGTAAACGCTTTTAGCATCTGGTAGACAGATATATGAGAAATGAGGTCATAGAGACCCGAGGCTTATCAGTGAATTATACACATTGCGCCAAGCCATTGTTTCCTCTCAAAAATCTTCGTTGCTAATGCTCTTTGCATCAATACAATCAAAACACTTTCTATCATATTAAATGTGTCTTATCTAATGTTATGTCCAAACAACCACAGCAAAATTATGATTTTTTGACATCACTTTTTATCTTTCACACTGTGAATCATATTCGAGCAAAGGTCGATATAAATGAGCTCATTTAAAATTCGGTTGTTATGGAGCAGGCGCGGCTCGTCATTAAAGGCTGTAAGGTGGAGCCTCCCCTACAAAAATCGCCGCCCAAAAGAATGTAAAAAATATTTATAAATGTATTTATTCATGGATTTGAGAGTTATATTATGTAACTATCATATCAAAATTTTTATATGACACTGCTACAAACCTCGTTTTAACGCATTTGAAGCTGTTGACAGGGGAGAGAAAAGCGTTAGGCTCCCACTTCATTCTGCCATAAGCCCCTGTGTAAAACGAGGAGGCGTGATGTCATGCATTCACTGCACAGGTTTACGGGCGGACGAAGGCAGCGGCCTGGCAGCCTTCAAGGGTCAGGACTTGGGCGCGGCCGAAGCCTGGCCGTAGGGTCTGAAGAACGGCGAGCTCACCAGATAGCAAGACTATGCAGTTAAGTGAGAAGCACTGAGCATTAACTAGTTGTTCAAATACGCGGTAGGAGCGTTACTCCCTTATCAGAATTTGTATAGAAATACATTATTTAAAAGCCAAGTCCTAATGAAAAACGTAGATAAAACTGTCAAAGAACAGGTCCCCCTGCTGTCCCCATAAATGAAAATCTGCCCCCGAATTAACTTCATGAACTGGCGGGATAAATGACACCCTCTGCTTTCTGAAGTGCCGTTAGGTACGAACCATGGTGGAAATAATTATTTACACCATGGGTACGAACCACAGAGCAGTTTGTGTATGGTACGAAAGTTTAGTGGTTGTCTGTTGTCTTGTAGCGGTGAAGGTGAATTGGGCGTAAGTCATAGTGTGATATTGTTTATATATTTTATTTATTTCTTTATTTTACGTCAAAAACAGTTAAAACTGCGTATGACGTGCTATGGGGAAAAGTGAATTGTGAGCAAATTTTCAAAATTCTGTGATCCCTACACTAAGTCATATACTACTTAAATTTTGAAAAAAAAACCCTCCCATGTAATAAAATCTATTTTCAAGGATAATTAAGCAATAAATTTTGGCTCTTATCCATGATGTCCTTCGGAATAATACTTCCTGCCGCGACAACATGGAAACTATAATTTGAATAATTGTATTTCCCACTGAATTCTAGAAGACGTGCACAGAAAATGAAGTTACATTTATGTCCAGAAGCAAAACAAGGGACCATCTCAGCATTAGCTCAATGGATCAGGGAAACTTGACGAAAAACCTGATCGAGATGAGGGTCATTGACCCAGAAGCTGCGATACAATACTTCTTACAGGTTGTTTATACACATTTATACAGTCCAAATGGTAAATAATGCATTATGTATCATTGTTAAAATTAATGTTACTTTTCTTGTGATGCTCAGTATAGTCTCTAATTGTATAGAAACAGTTATGCAGCAGAAACGATTTCACTTGGGATTTAAACTTTTCTATTGAATTTAATCGTTTAATGTCATCTGGCAAAGTGTTGTAAAATAATGTACATGTATTGTATGTGAATTGTTTGTAATGAGCTGTTGATACTGTCACCTGATGAATATGATTTCTACGTCGAGTGTTATATTAATAGACATCGGCATATTCTGAAAATATATTCCCGCCCTTAAGCAAGTCATTTTTGACAAAAACCACTGATTCGTAAATAAACAGACACGGTAATGGTAGAATTCCTAGATTAATGAAGAGAGGCTCACATGAATCAAGTGGGTGGGATTTGGTTATTATTCGTACAATTCGGTTTTTAAATCTAAAAGTCTGGGAGGTATAAGATGTATTTCCCCAGAATATTATGCCATATCTCAGGCGGGAATGAATATTCGCGAAATATACACAACGAGCAGTATGAACTGACTGAATGAATTTGGCTGACTGAATTTGCAAGAATTCTGAACGCGTAGCATAATGAACTTAATTTTGTGTTCAATTCATTTAAATGGACGTTCCATTTAAGGTTTGACTGAATTGAGAGACCTAAAAATTTTGTTGCCTTAACATCAGTCAATGGTACACTGTTCATTTTCAATGGAGCACAGCATTGTTTATTTGAAATGGAAAACTGCATTAAAACCGTTTTCTTTTCGTTTACTATTAATTTGTTATTTCTGAACCAATTTGAAACATCTGATATTGTACTATTTACGGTTTCTTTATTGCAAAGGATGTTCGTATCATCCGCAAAGAGAACCGTTCTTCCGTTTCGAATCGTCGAGGGCATATCGTTTACGTAAAGTAGGAACAGAATAGGGCTTAACATGGATCCTTGAGGAACTCCACGTGCAATGGGCAAAGAGTCGGAAAGGTGCGTACGTAATGTTCCATCATTCCAGCAAGGTATTTCAACTGTGAGATCGTTGTTTAAGGTACGAACATAACCAATCTAGAGCAATACCACGGATTCCATATGAAGGTAATTTTCAAAGTTAAATGTCATTATCAATGACGTCAAAAGCTTTTGAGAGATCTAAAAATAATCCAATAGGTGCCTCGTATTGATCCAATGATGAGGCGACATCTTTAAGAAAAGAAAATATAGCTGTTTCCGTTGATTTTGATTTTCTAAATCCATGTTGGCAATCTGAAAGCGCGTCGTGTTTACCGAGAAATGTTTCCATTCGTACGTAAAAAAGTCTCTCTAATATTTTTGAAAAAAACTGATAGAAGAGAAATGGGCCGACAATTTTGAATTTCATTTTTGTTGCCTTTTTTGAAGAGCGACTTAATTTTAGCTGTTTTGAAAATATCTGGAAACGTTCCAGTGCATAAGGATCCATTAAATATGTGAGTTAACGGATGTATAATGGCATACGCACAAGTCTTTAACAAAGAATCCGGGAATTCATCTAAACCGGACGAATATTTATTTTTTAGTTTACCGATTATTTTGAGAATTTCATAGGAAGAAGTTTCGGAAACGAACATCGTGTCTAAAATTTTGGGTGAACTGTTTTTGAATTTTGTGGCTGAAGACCCTTAGTGAGATCGGCAGCAATTCTGGAAAAGTATTGGTTAAAGAGACTAGCCACTGTTACCGGATCGTTCACATTTATACCGTTATATTTTAAAACAACATTCTCTACGGGGTTTCTAGTTGATTTGGTAGTATTTTTTATTATATTCCACATTGCTTTTGTTTTATTATTTGAGTTCAAAATATCCTGATCGTTTTTCATGATTTTAGCCTGCCTTATGACTTTCCGTAACAATGTTTTGTATTTTTTAAAGTAGATAAGGAAATCTTGAGATCCGTTATGACGTTTGGAAATGAAAGAAAGAATTCGCTTGTTTTTACAAGATGTCCTAATCCCTTGTGTTATCCAAGAATTGCTTTTCCGTGAAGTATTTAATTTTCTTTTTTGAAGAGGAAAGCAAGTGTTAAAATGAAATGAAAGATTTGAAAAAAATGAATTATATTTGTCGTTTGTATCAACAGTATTATAAACCGCTTCCCACGACTCCTGCATCAAGTAATCAATGAATAATTTTATTTTACTTTTTGTAAACAATCTAGTCATACGTGTATTATTTATTGTGTCAGTGATCGCATTTCGTATAATGGTAAGAATTTGTGCATCGTGGTCACTGTATCCTAAATCTTTTGTTTCAACTTCATATTGAGTAGTAGTTTTGTTAATTATAATTTTATCAATTGCCTTCATCGAATTTTGTGTGATCCGTGTAGGTACATTAATTGTAATGTCTAAATTGAAGGAATTAATTAAATTGAGAAACTTTTCTTTCTCGCAAGATTCGACCAGAAAATCAATGTTAAAATCTCCGCATACAACAATGGATTCAAAAGAGCAATTGCTGACTTTGTTAAGTGTTATCTCCAGGTTTTCTAAGAACAAAATATAATCTGCAGTTCTCTTTGGAGGTCTGTAGATGCAAAGTATTATCACTTTTAGTGAAGTAAGATGTACAACAGAAATTTCGAAAATATTTTCAATGGAATACACATTTAATTCCGTTAAGGGGATAGAATCAATATTATTTCTAACGTAAATACAAGAACCCCCATACGTAGGACCTTTATGCGATTCTCTCTCTCTGTAATAAAAGCCTGCGAGGTAAAATTTTGGAATTTGGAAAATGCTAAGTTCATTAGGAGATAACCAATGTTCTGTAAAGCAAAGAACGTCCGTTTGATTTAGATCGCTCTGTAGAGCTGCCTCGATAAACTCAGTTTTATTTGAAAGGGATTGAACATTATGGTGAAGAATGTTTATTTTTTGCAAGTACCTACACGAATATTTTTCTGCTGCATCTGACTGTAGTTGCTATATATTTACTCAATTTTTACCTCGAGTGCGTGGTCGAAGGTTGTAGTGTGTCCCGGCAGTGACAGGTTGTGAGGAAAATTAGGCATCAGGTGTAGATGAATTGGTGGTGGGAATGGGAGAAACGGGAGTAGGTTCAGAGGAAGAGGCAACAGGGTTCGAAATAAGGGTGGGGGTGGAGAACGTAAGGAAGGTGAAAAGGATGGATTTTTGGCAGGAGACTGCGTAGGACTGGAGTTGATGATGTATTGTGCAAGCTTGTTACCGATTGCATGTTTTCCAGCAAGGTTCATGTGAAGACCATGCCGGGTGAAGTGTTTTGCTGAGAGGAAATTAATTTAAAAAAGTGTGACATTTGTTTCTCTCAGCTGCAGTTTTAATTGTTGGTTTGCGTGCTTAATCTCGCTGCATAGTGTTGGTCTGTTGTACCAGAAGGGCAGAGTCGAGACTACAATGTTAGTATTTTGGGCGGCACATTGTAATTTGTTAACATGTTGTTCAGGTGTAAAGTTACCGCCCAAATTAATGTCATTCTGCCCTCCTATGAAGACACTGACCAATCAGGACACAGTCATTAGACTGTGTCCTGATTGGTCAGTGTCTTCGTGTGGGTGTCCAACTCTGCAGTCACATATGCAAACCTCTCGTTAGGTTTAAAAATAGATGAGACTGAGAAATTGGAGGGTAACTTCCTACTGAGAATGGAGGACAGATGGCGGCCATGACTGTCAGCTAAAATAAGTACCTGTTTTTTAGGCTCAGTAGGAATGTCTTTGTTTTCAAGTGAGCTAGGATGCGCCGCTTTACGTGTTTTGGTTTTGACGCGCTTCCTAGCCTTTTTGCGTTGGTTTGTGCATGAATTTGTCGATGGTAGAGAAGGGTGGTGAGGATCAGAAAGGCGAGGAAAGTCTGTTTCATAATCTAAAACACTAAATTTATTTTGAGTTGTGACTGGATGCTGTGCCTGTGTCTTTTGTACAGTCACGGGTGTACGGTTGATATTATTCGCTGTGTTGCCGACTTGTACCCAACCGTCTGTGTAGAGAACGACCACTTCCAACCTTCGGATATGTTGATCTAAATTATTGTTTACGTGTGTGAAGGCTTTCAGAAAGTCGGCTTTGAGAGTGTAGAGAGTAAAAAGAGTAGATCGAGCAGTAGGCATGTCACGAATGCGTTTTAATGTACGTGATAAAAATTGGAATAAATACAAGAAACCCAGATAAGAGCAACAATAACCTAGCTGTATATGTTAAAAGTGTAAAATTGATGTGAATTCAATAAATTAAAAAGTAAGATTCAATATAAAAACGAGAAGGTATGCTACTCACAAAATCTATTGAAGCTAGTACTTACGAAATTTGGCAATGTGGCTACGTAGAATTTCGTCCACTTAAGCTGCAACTATTTAATACAATCAGTAGATTATACTTTACCGTAATTAGATAAAATATATTATCTGAAAGTTTGTCTTCGATATATAGAATAAGATTTGAAACGCAAATTCAAACTATTTGATACACCGTCCTCGTAACGTTCGAAACAACAGAATCGTCACTTGTCACAGAAAATACAATAAATCTTTCAGAAAATTAATTCACACAGTGATTTAATATTGGAAAATAAACTGAACTGTGAATATTTTTTGACACTATCAGCACCTCGTAAATCTGAAAGTTCGTTGAGGTTTGAATGTCCGTTTAAAATTCGTAATGTTTGTTTGTCTTGGTTATAGCAAAAAAATCGGTTGGAATTATATTTTCAGCAAACCTGCAACAAGTAATAAAAGCACTTAAAACACACTAGGCACAGTCAAATCGCTAAAAGTAGTTGATAATCACAAAATTGAAGATCACAACCAGATGCGTCCGTCTCGTAAGATGGCGTCAACCATTGTGTAGCTGCGTTTGCTCCATTTGTGGTGTTGGGTAGTTTTGTGGGTTTTATTGGTGCTGGTGTGATTTGTTATAAAGATGGATTCAGTGAACAATACACGTGGTAACAATTTGGATCTTCATGCGAGGATACAGGTGAAAACCCTTGGTCTGCAAAGGTCAAATCTTTCCATAATTCAGGAACAAAAGAATACAAATCTCGCGGTGGATAATTCGCGGTCATAAATTCAACCCGACAATGTATAATGGAGTGGCTTTGTGGATGTGATGTAAAAAATGCGTTCTTTTGCTTCACGTACCTCCTGACCTAGAACGATGATAATGTGTGGACTGAGACACTCACAGATTTGAAAAACTTTAATGCGAAAGTGAAAAAGCACAACTCTTGTGATAAACACTTACATGGTTTCATTGAATTTACGATGTTAGGAAAAGTGAACATTAAATGTCAGTTATATTCTGCTTACCGTTTACGAGTAAATAAATTCAACGAGAATGTTTCAAAGAATCCATATACAAATCCGTATTCTGGGAAAGCTAACACTCCGGCCACAAAAGATTACTACACTTTTACTCGTGTATAAAGTTTTGTGGAAAGTGTGAACTGTTCTTAAGAGGACATGACACAACGGAAAATTCTAGCAATCCTGGAATTTTTCGTGGGCTGGTTAGTCTCTTGACTGAACTAGATAGTGTCTTGAAGCAGTATATAGAGAAAACCGACAATCGTGTATTCTTAGGTCTCTCTAAGACTATTCAAAATTAATTGCTGGATTCCATCTACGCGGTTTGCTTGAACCTTATTAGACATGAATTACAGGAGACAAATTATTTAGCAATTGAAGCTGATGAAACCACTGATAGTGCCACATTATCACAACTGGTTTTTATTTTGAGATTTGAGATAACGGGGAAAATAAAGGGAAGATTCGTGAGCTTCGTTCAACCTCAAAGCCACAACTCAGAAGGCATAAGTGATACCATCTTCACCTAGAAAATGAAGATACATGAGACTCCTGAAAACCTTATTGCTCAAAGTTATGACGGTGCTCCCGTCATGAGTGGTCGTAACAAAGGGGTGCAAGTGAAAATAAGAGAAAAATATCAGAAAGCCCTCTTTATTCGCTGATACGCCCACCAATTAAATTTGATTGTTGAACGTTGCGTTACCGGAAATAAGCAAGTGAAAATTATTTTAGTAACTTGGAAGGAATCTCTACATTTTTTCTCAGTCTCCTAAACGAACAGCAGTCCTTGACGAAGTGGTAAAGAAACGCATTCCCAATTGTCCCCAGTCCATCAGGTGGAATTTCACCTCGCGGTGCGTTACAACTGTATACAAATACAGAGAAGAAACTTTAGTGTGTTTAAACACAATTGTTGAATGTGAAAGTAGCGACTACAAGACAATTAATAAGGCCATAGGGCTTAAATATGTCTTGCAGGACGACGATTTCCTTTTCTGGCTACAATTTTTTAACAAAGGCATGCCTCATTGCGATATTTTATTTAATGAACTCCAGCAGAAGAATATAGATTCAGTGAAAACGCTGAAGTATGTTTCTGAGTTTGTTTCTTCCGTACAATAAATTAGAGTTTCACTCGACACTGGATTCTGGGGAGAAGAACTATCAGCAAAACGCGTGCGTTTTACTGAGCCAAGAAAAATGTATGCGAGAGAAGTTTGCGACATCATAATGACGCAAATCAAGGACCGTTTTCTTTTCAGCGATCATCTTTCGGTGGCAAAGTTGTTTAAACCATCATTATTTCCACAACACAGCAAAGCATTTCCTGAAAAAGAATTTAAAACTGCAGCAATTAAAAAGTTGCGACCTACCCCATTTAGAAAATCACGAGCCGCGACTGTTCTGGAGATATAAGTTTCTATGTGTTAACCAGATAGAAGTAAATTCGTTCAATAAAATACATCCCTGAATAAACGAAGACCAACACTTTTAATATTTACTCCCTATTCATACATTGAAATACATCGTCCGTTCCACAAGTACACTGAATTCAGGTCAATATTATAGGTAAAGTTTAAAACCAACTAGTGGTTTAGTGTCCTGCAGCAGCAAAAATGTTACTGAACAAAACAACAAAATGGTTTTCTAAAATGTAACACGTACACTGCTTGAGAACAACAAATAAAATACTATGGTATAACACTACAACGTATCAACTGAATTCTCATAATCAGTGCGTCATTGCTTTCGACACAGCCGGACCGGTAGATGTGGCTCAGAGTATCAGCTGATGCCACTGCAGTGCCTCCGAACGTGAGGTCCTAGGTTCGATTCCTCACGGTGACAGGATTGTCCACACTAGCTAGATAGCTAAGTAAAGTTCTGTCATTGTCTAGAGGAGAATACTAGCGGCCGGCTGCTGTGATCGGTAGTTTTCCATGGTTTCTCCGATCTACACCAGGCGAATGCCGGAGCAGTCCCCTAACAGACGGACCACCGACCGCGCGCGACTTTTCCTTTCTCGTCCTTGTCCTTTCCTCCGTACTTAGAGTCGTGAGCTTAGAGCTTGTCCCTGTCACTAATCAACCAACCAACCATCGACACAGCTGGCGTCATACGATAGTAAAGCTCGAAGAAAGAGACCGACCGCCATCAAATATTTAACCATCCAAAGCTAGCGACGCTCACATACAAAAATTAACTTCCCATCATAGCAAGACAAATAACATGTACTCAAAATTAAAGACTAATTTTAGGCTGCAGGAAAAATTAATTCACTCCATACAAATCAGAGCTGCACAGAGTGAAACAGTTAACATAGTTTCTCATGGACGAATAAACACGAAAACCCAAAAATCATTCACAAATACGAAACTCTATCCAATATTGAAGGGTAATTTTAGGCTGTAGGAAAAAATATTCCGACCTTCATAATCCAAAAAATCATTTGTTTCAATCATTCCCCCATAAGAACGTACGATAACTGTTTCTTTTTGTAAAGCCCTGATTTTTTTGAAAATATGGAGTGGCATTTTTTCCTGAAGCATACAATTACCCTTTAATTTTGGATGCATTTTCATTGTCTTGCAATGACAAGAAATTGTATTTTGTTGGTGGGCGTTGCTAGCTTTCCACCGAAGCTAGCTGCGCCCAAGATATTGGGAAATCCGAAAGAGCCCTAATTTCGTGAATGGAGATTTAATTAGTCTAAAATTAAGCCTTTAATTTTGCCTATGATTTGGTTGAGATTGGTTTTCGGTCGCTGCTAACTTAGATGACTCATATATTTACTATTCACTTTTGCATTATGGAACAGCAACTTCCTTTATATGAAAAGATCTGTAGTACTACACACACTCATAAAACACACACACATATATGGGGGTCCACTAATAGACCGCCTCCTTGTGGTGACCCCTGGGAAATGCTAAAGGTACCCTTTCCCTCACAAAAATTGGGCGGCAAAATTCTATCTTCTCAACCGCTCCGACAAACTTGGACACCCCGCGGCCAGGGGGAGGGCAGGGGTTGGGACGCGTTGACCAATTGCTAGAAGGTAGAATCACAGTTGTCTGCGATTAGTGCAACATCCCAAGGGGCAGAAATAACGCTGTCTCAGGGGGAGGGGGCTAGTTCGTTTACGTACGAGACGGAAATATCGTCATATTTCCCTGCCGAAGGAGAGATTTTGTCTGCGCGTACGCCATGGCGAAAAAATATTTCTAAGCGGGGTTTTCCGTCCAGAATTATTGTCCGTAGACCAGTAAACATTTATCATTTTAGCAACAATTATTCTAAACTTTAGTAATCGATTTGTAACTCCGGTCAAACTGCTATTTCGAGATGTTCATTTCAGGCACAATTTGCGGAGCCTTTCCGGCCGATCTAACGCATATTTCGGATTTTTTATAAAATTATAAATTGTTGCAAAATTGTTAATTCGCAGTTTTCGGTTCTGGGATTTCGGGAGACTCTCCCCCTTTAGATTTGCAAAATTTGGAAATTGTTAATAATTTTGCAATTGTTGCAAATTTTTTATTGTCTAACCTGAATGGTGTTTAAATGCGATGCAAAATTCCGGAATCCGAATTTCTCATCGTTTTCTCTCGGCTCTCGGTTTTAAAAGGAGACGTTAAAAAAAATTAACAATACAGTTATTCGGTTGCTCAACATCCCTTTGTTAGAAAAGCAGAAACAATCGTTTGGCCGTAATGCACCTTGAAAAATAATTTGTTTATAATCAATTTCTTTCCTATTTGATAAATATATCGACTTGGAAATTGCAGGACTTCAAAGCTGGGATTGATATTACTGCAATGACTGAAAAAAAAATTACAAGGCTCATCAGAATTACAAAATTATATAATGAAATACTGTGGAGTCTCCCAGAAGTAGAGAGCATCGGCTGGAGTATCTATTTGGATCAGAAAAACTTAAAAAAATAGAACAGTATCGTACACTTTTGTAAACGAAAGAATAATAACAATGAGATTTAAAGTAGATAGAGTTTACGTTACAGTATTTGCCTTATATGCACCAGAAAAAGGGAGAACCCAAGATTCGATAAAATTTTACGAACAACTACTAACAGCAATAAATAATATCAATAAAAGTGATTATCTTCTTTTATTTGATGATTTAAATGCAAGAGTAAGGAAAATACCTGTAAAAATATTATATGCACAGAAGATGAACACACATTTAACAATAATGTGAAGAAATTAATAGAATTTGCTGTATACAATGAACTGAGATTTACTAACACTTTTTTAAACATCGAGAGATACACAAATTTACATGGACAGCACGTGGATCCGCCTAAATAATTGATTACATTATTGGAAACAATAAGACTTGGATAAACAATAAGGATGTGAAAGTACTTAGAAGTTTTGATGTATCATCTGACCATTTCTTAGTAAGATGTCACATAATGTTCCCAAAGAGATGGAAGAAAATCATCCTAAAATCCAAACCAGAAATAGAAACGTTTAAAGTTCATCTATTACAAGATTATAGCACAAGACTTTTATACCAGAACAGACACAACCAGAAAACTTTTAATCCTATAAGTAACAATATAAATGAAGAATGGGCAAACATTAAAGAAATTGTGGCACAGACAGCACCAGAAACAATTGAAGTAAGAAAAAAGAAATTTTCGAAAAGAGGGATGTTTTGAATTGAAAATACCAAACAACTAATTAAATAAAAAAGGAATCTATTTAAAGACTTCTGGGAATATGAATCATAGAATGTAATATAAAAGAAAATCAGCTTTAATTAAAAGAGAAGTCTGTAAAGTCAGAAGAGAAAGTTGGGAAAGATATGCTAGCGAAATTGAATATGACCTATTTGGAAACCAAAGTAAAGCATTTAAAATTATAAATTATTTAAATAATGAAGAAAGAGATGTAGTTCAACTGAGTATAATTTCAGAAACTAAATGGTTAAATTGCTTTAAATCGTTGTGGACCTCTGAAGATGAAGAAGAGATAGAAATTATAATTGATGTATGTAATTATAGAATTACATACATCAATTATAATTCCTATCTCTTCTTCATGAACTGATGTCTATGGATAAGTTGAAAGCAGCCATTAACACAATAAAAAATAAAAAGTCACCTGGTACTAATAACATCTACATGGAATTGATCAGATATGCATCAAATCAATTTATGCAGAGATTTCTAAACTTTATTAAAATCTGCTGGTCCAATGGATATGTGTTAGATGAATGCATTCTTCCCTGGAATGAAGCCCTAATTTACCCACTACATAAAAAAGCGACAAATCTGAATGTTCAAATTATTGACATACAAGCCTTCTAAATTCTTTTTATAAAATCTATGCAAAAATTATAAATCAAAGATTAGTGCCTATTGTTGAAACTCAAATATACGAAACACAGCATGATTTCAGAGAAGGTAGATCATGTTCGGATTGTATTTTTGTATAGACAGAACCTACTGAAAAACGATGGGAGTTTAAATTACCAACATATTAAGTCTTTATTGAGTACGTAAGGACATTTGACAGCCTTAAAAGAAGATTATTGTGGGATATACTGAAAAATATAGGACTCCCTTCTCATCTTATTACAGCAATTCAATCACTATACGTAAATAATAAGATCAAGATATATTATATTTCATCTTAGATGCATTGTGCTGCCACCTACCTTCAGGTACGCCTTCTCCGCGACCTCAGTATTCATTATTAGAGACCGGAAAAATATCTAGTATGAAACGTCAAAATATGTACATAAAAATGTAATGAAAACAGTGAGAATATGTAACAAATATGTACAATCAGATATAATATTTAATATGAAAATACACTAATTATAAAACACAGTTACCTAATTCGAAATTAAATTTATCAACATATTTCTAAACAAATTTTAAAAATAATACAAATGTTTTAAAAATCATTTGCAGGGCACAAGTTGATGCACATTTTTCACCATACAATTTTCCCGTCAGTAATAAAAGCTTCATATTTTGCTATCCAAAACGGTAATTTAGCAGCCAGACTAGACGAATTAGAAGCCCTCGTTCAAACTGAGGCCCTCGTACGATATCTACCACCAGCAAACAATCACTGCAGCGTGCAGCATTCTCATTGAAGTGTTTCCCGTCGGCGACAGCCAAATTTTGTCGGAAATTAAGGTTAAGATCACCAATCCCGGCGTCCGTGATACTTTTCACACCTACAGGTGAAAATGGTCACAGTCGCTGACGCGCACTTCCCGCCTCTGAGATAGCTGAAGCAGGCACGCCGGAGTGTAAGAACATCCGACCGCGTCTTAACGAAACAACTCAATCCGACAGCACTCAGTAATAATGTGGAAAAGAATTCTGATTTTTTTGGAATACTTCTTTTCATAAAAAATATGTATAACATAAACGAACATTGATAAAATAAAAAATATTTTGTAAAAATAGCAAAATATGTAAAATATGTAATATGGTACTAAATATGTAAAAAGATGTAATGAAAAATTGGATATTGGCATATGGTGTTAGTATCGTAACGATTTACCAAGATTACAGTTTTGAGAACGTTAAGTAGAAAGACAAAAAAATGTAATTACATAAAAATTCGGTCTCTAGTCATTATACATCGCGCAACAGCAGAATGGGACGCTCCGTGGAACTCACGGGCTTCGCACGTGGTCAGGTGATTGGGTGTCCCTTGTGTCAGAAGTCTGTACGCGAGATTTCCACACTTCTAAACATCCCTAGGTCCACTGTTTCTGATGTGATAGTGAAGTGGAAACGTGAAGCGACATGTACAACACAAAAGCGTACAGGCCGACCTCGTCTGTTAACTGACAGAGACCGCCGACATTTGAAGAGGGTCGTAAAGAGTAATAGGCAGACATCTATCCAGACCATCACACAGGAATTCCAAACTGCATCAGGATCCATTCCAAGTACTATGACAGTTAGGCGTGAGGTGAGAAACCTTGCATTCCATGGCCGAGCGGCTGCTCAAAAGCCACACATCACGCACGAAAATGCCAAACGCCGCCTCGCTTGATGTTATGAGTGTCAACATTACACGATTGAACAGTGGCAAAACGTGTGGTGTGACGAATCAGGTACACAATGTGTCTATCCGATGGCAGGGTGTGGGTATGGCGAACGTTCGGTGAACATCTGCCAACGTGTGTAGTGCCAACAGTGAAATTCGGAGGTGGTGGTGTCATTGTGTGGGCGTGTTTTTACTGGAGGGGGGGCTTGGACCCCTTTTTGTTGTGCGTCGCACTATCACAGCACAGACCTACATTGATATTGTAAGCACCTTCTTGCTTCCCACTGTTGAAGAGCACTTCAGGGATGGCGATTGCATCTTTCAACTCAATCGAGCACTGCACGGGCTGTGGCGGAGTGGTTCCACGACAAAAACATCCCTGTAATGGACTGGCCTGCACAGAGTCCCGACTTGAATCCTATAGAACAGCTTTGGGATGTCTTGAATTGCCGACTTCGGGCCAGGCCTCACCGACCGACATCGATACCTCTCTTCAGTGCAGCACGCCGTGAACAATGGGCTGCAATTCCCCAAGAAACTTTCCAGCACCTGATTGAAAGTATGCCTGCGAGAGTGAACGCTGTCATCAAGGCTAAGGTTGGGCCAACAGCATATTGAGTGATCATTAAAAAATGGTTGCTGACTTTAAATGATATTTTAAGATTAATAATGTCGAGATCATAACAATACTTTTTGTCGACGACCAGCTTATCCCAGGAAAATCTGAACGATGAAACTCACAAAGTTCAAAAGCTCCGTCAGATTGCTAATGAATATGGTAAGAAAACCTACTCAATTAAAACAAAAGTGATGGCGTTCTAAAGAACTTAAGTCTATAAGAGCAAAGATACGACCAAATAATTGAACAAATTAATGAATTTAAATATCTTGGATATCATTTTAATTATGTCAAATCAAGAGATTTGGAAATAAAGAGATATGGAATTCACTATTAGACCACAAAAAGTGTAGATATCAGAGAAGAATTAGATATTGAGTCTGTCTTTACTATAGTAAACAAATATCGAGAAAACTGGAAAGGTCATATCCTGAGAATGCCAGAACATAGGATAAGTAAAATTATCTTTCAATATGCACCTAAAGAAAAAGGAAGTGTTGGACATCCCTTGATGAGACGTCATGAACAATTTCGAGACGGAACAAATCAAGGTCTAATCCTTCCTCCGTAACGTATATATATATATATATATATATATATATATATATATATATATATATATATATACACGTTGCTGCTATTACCAATAATATCGACAATGTTTTGAAGTCCTCTCCCCTCTCAATTTCACAACAATATTCTTGCCTATTAACCTTTTCAATACTTTGTTTCTCTTGAATGGAAATTTGCACTTTAAACAATTACACAGGCACACAAAATTGTACATTATGAAACGATGATGTAATGGTGGGTACTAATGCACGAGTGTACGATACGAGCGAGGTACGAGCGATTATCGTAAACTTCACACGACTATATTGTAATGGGACAGTCGCCCATCTGGGTTCCGCGACGCAATAAATAATATTTTATCATAATATTTTTCACGACGCCTGTGGTAACATGCAGCGGGAGCTCGCTGAAAGCTCGCAGGATTCGGGCACAAACACCGTTAGTTGGCGCCGCCGACGCGGGTGGAAGAGGATACTCCTTTGTCCTGCACCCAGCGTCAGGTATGCGGTGACGCAGAGCGGGATTTTCCTAGACGACGAGCGGAGCAGCGGCGTCTCCCAGGAAATCGTGACGTAGGTGATTTCCTGAGAAGGCGCCACCTTGAAATTTGCAACGGAAAAGCAGGTGCAACCACGATTGGGCGCCCGTGCCGCATGATGTCGGAAGCCAATGAGGGCGGACATCACGCGGGCATGGTCACGTGGCCCCCGCGAGCCGAGGAGTTCTCGAGGCATCGTGAAAAGATTCTTCTGGATCGAGCAGCGGTAGCGACCAGACGTCTGGGACCTCCGGATCGCGCCGTCGTAGCGGGCAGACGCCCTCACTTGAGAGTCGTGCAGTGAGGCTCTGGCCGCGTTCACGTGCGTGCCACGTATCATCCGCCTCGGATGTGTGCTTTTGCCGCGCCGACCAGGGCCACAGCCATCAGCGGGTCACAGTCAGTTTAAGTAGCCGAGCGCCGCCTAGCTTTATTAATAGAGGCCGTGTAGTTGGGCCTGGCCGCGCCGCACACCGCGAGAGCTCGGCCGATCAGGTTCTACCCCGGACGGGCCATCGACAGGTGGACGGCCTGTGACCGCGGCTTGACCGCCATCGTCGCCGCCTACACCGCCCAGGCGTTCATCCGAACGCTAGCGGGCCGTGCCGGCTAGAGATCGCCTGCACCGCCGTCCGCCACCGCCGCCTCCGCTCAGGCGCCTTGCCTGCCCGGCGCCGAGGCACCGCACCTGCAGCGCGCCGACCGAGCCGCGCGCGCCGCCCGCGCCGCCGCCGCTCCGGGTTATCGATACCTGCCCGCCAACTTCGTCCTTTCCTGGGGCGCGCAGCGTGCCTGGACGGCAGCCGAGCGCCGCCTTTCGCCGCCCTGCGAGCGGCGGGAACAATGACCCGCGCTCGCGCCGGACGATTGTGAGGGGATTGAGGGGCGAATGAACGCCGGCAGTAAATATTTAGGTTTAAGTTAGGTTAAGTTTCTTTTCTGTCTGTTTGTTCATCTGGCTTCACCAGAACTGAATTAAGTGATTATTAAATTAAGGTTAAACTGAGCCTATGTCTTTCAATGACTACTGCATGCCAATGCCCACGCCATGCATGCTCCCGCTTGATCATTTTAGGTTTGCAGTGGGTGTAGCCGGGCCAGCTAATCCGCCATAACGGCGCCAGGTAAACAGGTCGAGTCGAGGTTGACCCTGGGAGCACCTCCAGTCAGGGGGGGTGTTATAATGAATGGCGCCCAACGTGGGGCTCGATGGATCAGATTAGGTGAATCGTCGTCCTTTTCTTGTTTTATGTAATTTTATTGACGACGTGCCGCCGAACCTGAAAAAATCGGAGTGGACTTTGATCCATGGGCCGAACTTACGCAACCTCGACTGCGTTTTCCTGGTAGCTTTGAATTGGGAACGCATGCGTGACCGTGGCATTGGCATATGTTTTTGTCTTTGGCAAATTGCCAATCTAATTATTTGATTTCTGTGTTTGATATTGTTTATGGCTTTGTAATTTTTCTTTGTGTACTGTTTTTGTTGTGCCTGTGTATTGTGTACTGTGGCAAGTTTTTCTCGTGTGCGCGAGTGCTTAGCAAGATGTCCGACCACGAAAGTGACCGTGAGGGCGAGACGTCCGGAGTCGAACGGGATCAGGGCGAGCTTTTCGCGATGTTGCGGTCGCTTATTATTGAATCGCGCGAAGCGATGGCGAATCAGCTCGCCGAATCTCAGGAAGCTACGGCGAATCAACTCGCCGATTTTAATGCAAAGTTGGTCGCGTCACAGGAAGCCACGGCAAATCAGCTTGCCGGCTTTAAAGATGACTTAAAGCAGGAAGTGACCGAGAAACTTGACAGCATCAGCGCTGAAGTTAGGGAACGTATTAAAATGGAGGTGGGCGCGGTTACTATTAAGCTCAATGAGCATATGGCAAAGTGCGCACAAGAGTCTGAGGCAGTATCCACACGAATCGAGGCATTGACCGCCCGGTTAGATAAGAGCATCGAAAACGGTAACATTAGGTTTTACGAGTGCGAGGAGCGCGTAGGGGCGAAGCTCGATGAGCAGGAATGCAAGATTCGCAACCTGCACGCGCATGTAAATTCGGCGACTGATGAAACCGCGAGTAAAGTCACGGAACTTTGCGACGGAGTTAGTAATGCCGTACTTGAAGTTGAGCAGAAAAGCGCTGCCAACTGTAAAAAGATAGCTAGGCTAGATGGGAAGGTAAACGCGGAAGTCGCGAGGCTGGATGGGGCCCTACTCGATTTACGATCGGCGAGTGAGAGCTCGCTGGAGAAACAGAGCGAGGAGGTAAAATCGCTCATTCGGGAAAGCGTGTCCGAGCTCCGCGAGGAAATCCAGTCACCCGCGGGAGTTCAGGCGAGTGGTCAGGGCGGAAGAGTTCCGTTCCCGCCGCCGCAGAACCTCGGTTTCGCGGGAGCAAAGGGCGAGCATCCGTGCGAGTTTTTGAGGAGGCTCGAAGACTATTTTGCTTTATCGGAGGCAGTGCCCGCGAGATTAAAAGCAAAGTTCGCGCAGCAATTTTTGTTCGGCGCCGCATTGCAATGGAGCCTGTCCATGTCCAGGTTTCCGGAAACATATGAGGAGTTTCGGGAGAAGTTCCTGAAACGGTTCTGGGGCGAGGAAACCAAGTTCGCGTTCGAGCGCCGCCTAATGGAGAAGCGATGGTACCCGAAAATCAGTTACTTAGATTATGCTGTCGGAAAAATTGCCGCGCTTCGCCTGTGTGACCCATCCATCTCGGATAACCGACTGATATGGATCATCACGTCCCAGTTTCCGGAAAGAATCCAGAACTCGTTAAATAGCGCGAGACTGGAAAACATCCACGAGTTCCAAGAGCTACTCGGAAAATTTGACCAGGCTAGAGTTTCGGGGGGCAGTGAGGCCGAAAAGGAGCGGTCGCCGCCGCAGGAAAACCAGAGATGGCCGCAACGCAATGATGCGCGGATTGATCGCGCAGGTGATAGGGGCGAGCAGCGTCAGGGCGGGCAGCGCAATGAGGCTGGGCCGGCCGGGGGCAGAAATGATGGCCGTCGCACGGAAAACTAAGTTCGTCCGAAGTAGGGAGGCATCGGATTTCAGGACGTAACGCGGGAATGCAAGAGATGCCAATTTTATGTACTATTGTTGTTGATGAAGTTGTAGAGGAGATAGGAGATCGCGGTTGCAATGATGTGAGAGCCAGGAAGTGTCCGATTATTGAGGCTGAATGCGAAGGAAGGCGTGTAAAGATATTAGTTGACTCTGGCAGTGAGGTTTCCGCTGTGTCGGAGAGGTTATATTTTAAATTAAAAAGTGATCATCCAAATTTGCCGGAATTCCCTCTTCTTAAGACGCACGTGGTAGGAGCTGACTGTAGGAAAAGCCATCCAATTACGAAACAGATTTTAGTCACTATCAGCCACGGATCTTTCCAGTTTGATGCTACTTGTCTCGTTATTAGAAATTTAGCTTATGAGCTCATTTTAGGTGTTGATTTTATGTGTGAGAATCGAGTGTGTATTGATTTCAAAGAGAATGTGTTAAGGTTTGACCCGTTGTATCTAATGCCGTTTACAGGCGGGAATGAAGTTTTAATTACTGAAGAGTTCAGGATCAACAGTTTGAGTAGGGGCGAAATACAAGAGCGTATTCCCCAGATTATTGACAGTAACGAGAGTCTGACAGCAGCCGAGAGCGGTGAATTGCGGGACTTACTGCTCAGTAATTTAGAAATTTTTCAACGGCCAAACGAACCAATTAAAGATTTTCTCTTCCGTATTCAACTTACCGATCACTCACCATTTAAGTGTAGAAATTATCCCGTTCCATTTGCTTTAAGGGCGGAGGTAGATAAAACAATAGCAGACATGGTTGCAGAAGGCATAATTAAAAGGGCGTCCACGCCTTATATAAATCCCCTGGTGATAGTTAAGAAGAAAGATGGCAGTGTTCGTATTTGTCTTGATGCAAGAAAGTTAAATGAAGTCAGTCTGCCAGATCACGATTCAGTCGTGCCAATTGATGTGACGTTAGGGAAATTTCATGGTGTAAAGTATTTTTCAGCTATTGATTTTGCTTCTTCTTATTGGCAAATCGCCATACACCCAGACGACCAGAGGTATACTGGATTTCTATACGACGGATTGAGTTATGTTTGGTGTCGTACTCCTTTTGGGCTCCGAAATTCAGGGGCATATTTCATTAGGTGTTTGGATCAAAAACTGCCAGATCACGTGAAAAGATTTGTTACGCCTTATATCGACGACTTAGTAATTACTCCACAATCCTTCAGTGAGCATTTAGCCCAGCAGGAAAATACAACTCCTATAATTTGGTTCCTTTCCGCGAGTAGTTTTCATTTTTTTTATATTTGTCAATTAGATTCTTAATATCAGTGGTGTTGTTAATTTCAATTTATTGTGTTGATCAGATGTTGTATTGTCGGTATTTAATTGTTGGCATTAATTTTCTTGTATTGCTTCCCTGTGTTTGATTCGTTGTTTCGTCTTGTTATTCGTCGTTCTCGTAATTTAGTGTGTTTAGGATTTAGTTCTTCTGGTTTGGGGTAGTTCCGTAATTGTTTATTATTTGTCTTTATTTGATGTTTTCGTATTTTCTCTCATTTATGAATTGGTTGTAGTTTGTTTAACATTTGATGATAGGTGTTTTCTAATTACAGTGTGTTGTTCCATTTTTGTAATAAGTTTGTAGTTGTGTTTGGTTAACTTCGTCGTTTCTGTTATTGTTTTTAGTGTTTCGTCGCATACTGTTGGACTCCTGTCTCCATTAGTTTTTTTTTGAGCCATGAAATCGTCGTTTCTCGCCGATTTCACAGCTAGACGGTGGAGGGGGTAAATGTAATGGGACAGTCGCCCATCTGGGTTCCGCGACGCAATAAATAATATTTTATCATAATATTTTTCACGACGCCTGTGGTAACATGCAGCGGGAGCTCGCTGAAAGCTCGCAGGATTCGGGCACAAACACCGTTAGTTGGCGCCGCCGACGCGGGTGGAAGAGGATACTCCTTTGTCCTGCACCCAGCGTCAGGTATGCGGTGACGCAGAGCGGGATTTTCCTAGACGACGAGCGGAGCAGCGGCGTCTCCCAGGAAATCGTGACGTAGGTGATTTCCTGAGAAGGCGCCACCTTGAAATTTGCAACGGAAAAGCAGGTGCAACCACGATTGGGCGCCCGTGCCGCATGATGTCGGAAGCCAATGAGGGCGGACATCACGCGGGCATGGTCACGTGGCCCCCGCGAGCCGAGGAGTTCTCGAGGCATCGTGAAAAGATTCTTCTGGATCGAGCAGCGGTAGCGACCAGACGTCTGGGACCTCCGGATCGCGCCGTCGTAGCGGGCAGACGCCCCCACTTGAGAGTCGTGCAGTGAGGCTCTGGCCGCGTTCACGTGCGTGCCACGTATCATCCGCCTCGGATGTGTGCTTTTGCCGCGCCGACCAGGGCCACAGCCATCAGCGGGTCACAGTCAGTTTAAGTGGCCGCGCCGCCTAGCTTTATTAATAGAGGCCGTGTAGTTGGGCCAGGCCGCGCCGCACACCGCGAGAGCTCGGCCGATCAGGTTCTACTCCGGACGGGCCATCGACAGGTGGACGGCCTGTGACCGCGGCTTGACCGCCATCGTCGCCGCCTACACCGCCCAGGCGTTCATCCGAACGCTAGCGGGCCGTGCCGGCTAGAGATCGCCTGCACCGCCGTCCGCCACCGCCGCCTCCGCTCAGGCGCCTTGCCTACCCGACGCCGGGGCACCGCACCTGCAGCGCGCCGACCGAGCCGCGCGCGCCGCCCGCGCCGCCGCCGCTCCGGGTTATCGATACCTGCCCGCCAACTTCGTCCTTTCCTGGGGCGCAGCGTGCCTGGACGGCAGCCGAGCGCCGCCTTTCGCCGCCCTGCGAGCGGCGGGAACAATGACCCGCGCTCGCGCCGGACGATTGTGAGGGGATTGAAGGGCGAATGAACGCCGGCAGTAAATATTTAGGTTTAAGTTAGGTTAAGTTTCTTTTCTGT
>BLKR01005035.1:0-90933 GCA_011170035.1 Teleogryllus occipitalis
GGTTGTACATAGTTCAGTATTACACTCTTTCATATGTAATGATGACTTACTACTAACTTAATACTATACTTAACCTAATTCTACTATTGCTACTACATTGGGGTAGATTACTCATGAGAGTATCTACTGTTCACAAATGTTTGAGAATATTTTGAGGAATGAATCGAATGGGTATCTATTGTTTATTCTGGTCTGTGTGTTGTTCGTTGAGGCTAGATTGTATTGTTTTAGTTGGTCTATTACGTTTATGTTGGAGTAGAAATTATTGGATATGCGTGCTATTTGATAGGTGATTGAGTTCATGTTTAATTCTCTGTGAAGTTGTTGATTTGAAATGAACCATGGGGCGTTGGTGATTGTTCTGAGGAATCTGTTCTGTATTATTTGTATTTTTTTAACGTTGGATGGTGCGGCATTTGTCCATATGGGACATGCGTATAGCATTATGGGTCTTATGATGCTTTTGTATAGTGTTATTGCATTTGTTGATGAAAGTTTGGAGTTTTTATTTAGTAATGGTTTGAGTTGGATTAATCTCACTTTGGCCTGTTGTATTTTAATGTTGATGTGGTTTTTCCAGTTGAGTTTTGTATCGAGGTTTAGTCCTAAGTATTTGATAGGTTGATTCATTGGTGTCCAGTTTATTATGCTATTGTTTAATAGTAATGGTTGGGGAGCAGAGAATGGTCTTAATGAAAAAATTTTTGATTTTGATTTGTTCGGGTTTAGTTTGATTTTCCATTTTGTTGCCCATTCATCTATTTTGTTTAAATGTTGTTGAATTTTTGTACTGCTATATGACAACGTGCGACTTGATATGAATATTGCCGTATCGTCGGCGAACTGTGCAAGTTGCGTGTAACGTGTGATGGGGATATCTGCTGTGTAAAGATTAAATAGCGTTGGAGATAGTGGTGAGCCTTGTGGAAGTCCTGCTTCTATTGTGCGTGGGTTGGAGCTATGATTGTTTATGGTTACTGTGAAAGATCTGTCTGATATAAATTGTGTGATAATGTTTAGTAGGTATTTAGGTGTTCCTATAGGTTTGAGTTTGTAGATTAATCCGGGGTGCCAGACTCTGTCAAAAGCTTGAGATACGTCTAAGAGTATTGCTATTGTGTGTTTCTTTTCTTGAAAGCTAGTGTGAATATATTCAGTTATCCTGAGTAATTGGTGTGCAGTTGAGATATGGTTTCTGAAACCAAATTGATGATTTGGGATAGCTTCTGACTTTGTTAGGTGATTATTGAGTCTTTTTAAAATTAGTTTTTCGAATATTTTTGAAATAGTTGGCAGGAGACTTATTGGTCTATAATTCGCTGCAAGACTATGATTAGTGTTTGGTTTAGGGATCGGGATGATATTTGATATTTTCCAAGAACGTGGGAAATAGCCTAATCTGAGTGATGAATTATAGATGTTATTTATATGTGCAATTGTGGATGTGGGCAAGTTTTTTACTATTTGGTTGCTAATTAGGTCGTGTCCAGGAGCTTTTCTTTTAGACAAATTTTTTATGAGGTTTTTAACTTCGGAGGGTGAAATGAATTTTATTTTCTGAGGGACGTCATAGTTTGGTGCTCTATTTGAATCAATTATTGCCTGGTGGTCTGAGTGTACGGATGTATTGTTAGGTTTGAATGTTTGAGCGAAGTGTTCTGCTAGTGCTTCTGCCTTGTCTTGTGGAGCATATTTTATACCTTGTGCCGTGTTGAGGGGTGGCATGGTTATTTTTTGTTTAGAAGACATTTTGAGAAGTGCCAAAGTGATTTATTTGAGGTACTTAGTGATTCTATTTTGGTGTTGAAGGATTGTTGGGTGTGTAGATTAATTGCTTTTTTTGTTATATGATTAAGGAGATTTAGCTCTTTTTTCAGTTGTGGAATTCTATTGTTGCTCCATAGCCTTCTAGTTTTATTGCGTGTGTTGACTATTTCTATTATTTCTTTGGGTAGTTTCGGTTTTGTCTTAATGAGAGAATATGTGGGTCTGTTGTCTTGCAAGTGCTTTATTGTGTTTGTTATTATTTCGTTTATCTGCATGACAGATTTGTCTATTTCTAGGGGAGAGTTTAATATTTTGAATTGTGGTGTCTTGGCTCTCACTATTTTCCTGAATGATTCCCAATTTATGTTTTGGGTGTTTAGTTTCTGAGTTGGAGAATGTGGGGGAGGTATTATTTTAGTGGTTATTAATACTGGAAGATGGTCTGAATCCATCTCAAATACTGGGGTTGAATGATAAGCTGTATTTGTGTTAGTAATTGCTATATCTAATATGTCTGGGTGTTTGCTGCTGTCGTGTGGGAAATGGGTTGGTTCATATGGCGTAAGTGTAGTTAGGTTTAAGTCTGTTATTATTTTAAGTAGTTGAGAGCCTGCATTGTTGGAAACTCTGCAACCCCAGTTAGTATGTTTTGCATTTAAGTCACCTAGTAGAATCATCGGGGTATTCTGTTGAAGAAGGGAAATTATGTTGGTGTTTTTCATTTTAATATGGGGTGGTTTGTATGCTGATATTATGGTTGTGATTCTATTGTTTATAGGGATTTTAATAGAAACGGTTTCTAACCCTGGAGTGTGAGGTGTGTCAGATTGTATATACGGGATTGATTTTTCGATAAGTATGAGAACTCCTCCCCCTTTTTGATCTACTCTGTCTTTTCTTATTACATTGTATCCTGATAGGTTAAATGTCTTGTCTGGGCTGAGGTGCGTTTCGGTGATGCATGCGATTTGTATTCCTTTATCTTCTAAGAAATATTTTAGTTCATTTTTTTTGTTTGAGATGTTATTAGCATTCCAGTTTAGTATGATTAAATCTTTATTACACTGTTCTGGCATTATTGTTATTAAAGTAAGATGTGATTGAATTTTGAATACTGTTTATTATGGTTGGAATGATACTATTGATTATGCCCATTAAGTAATTTGTAATGTTGTTGACTATAGTGTGTATTATTGAGTTTGTGTTATTGTTGTTGTTATTATTATTTACATTTTGGTGTGTGTTTTTAGTGCTATGCTGGTTTGTGTTTGGGTTTTCTTGATACGTAAAGCCAGGTATGGTTCGATTATAACGAAGATTAGGAAAATTGCGATTTGTAAGTATAGGGGCAGAAGTATTGTTGTTTGAATTTTCTTGGGGGGCAGTAGTTTTAGAATTACTTTTGTTGGTCTCTGAAATTTTTTTAAAATAATTACATTCTGCGGACCGAATGTCCGCACGGTGCGGGCCCTTGCAGTTGTGGCATGTTGGTGTTAAGTTTTTTTGTGGGCATTTTGCCGTGTAATGGTCTTTAGCACAGAATGCACATACAATTTCATTATTACAGTTGTTTCTTGTGTGGCCGAAGTCCAGACATCTTAAACATTGTATTGGCACATTTGTTTTACGTCTTTTTTCAGTTTTGACACACAGATTACATATTGCATTAATTTTTAACACTTCCTCAATACTTTGATGCCCGTCGAACTCTGCTGCAATAACCGGAATGGGGATATTGTCTTTGTATAGTCTTGTGACACTAATCAGTGAAGGATATTTTGGGTACAAATCTTCGTATACCTCTTTCTGAGTTACTGATTGGTGAATGTTTTTAAAAACTACTGAGAATTTCTTGTTTAAGGGATCCTTATAGGTATGGAATTGTCTGGCTGTGCTTAAGAGATATTTGATGGCCTTTCTAAAGTCCGCTATGTACTTGAAAGATAGCTTAATTTTGTTGTTTGCCATGTCAGAGGTGAATTGAGTGGTAATTTGCTTTTTAATCTCTTTGTTGAAGTGATTAATGTTCGGAATGTCTTTCACAAATATGGGGGGAATTTTTATGTTCTCGACTTCGTGTGTTTCGTCGTCGTCCAGGTAGTTGAATCTTTTGTCACGGTCACTATTTTCTTCAAGAGGAGCATATCTATTACTAATAGGCACATTATATTCACTGCTGCTGGGTTGTTTTTTTGATGGGCCGCCTAGGGGGGTACTGTCACCGTGACCTCTTTTTACACTGTTACTGGTCTTATCACTGCCGTTGATGTTGGCGGGGTCGTGGCTTCCTTGGCCGCGGGGCAGGCCGCTGGCCGCGTTGGTATGACTGACCTTACTGGAGCCTTGTGGTGGGTCGGCGGCTGGAGTACCGTTTCCATGTTCGAGGTTTGTTGCCTGCAGGTTCTGGGTGGTTCCATTGATGTGATTGAAGGAGCTGCCTGATGAATCTGCGAGGATGTGTTGATCCCCGAGTTGCTCGTAGGTGATGTCCATATCGGCTGTGTTGTACAGGAGCTCCATGGCTCCCGCTATGCTCTGACCTAGGTCAGGGCTTGGTGGTTGAAAACTGCTATTAATATTGAAAAATTAATAGCACGACTTTAGCTCGGTTCGCTGCACTTGTAAGTTTAATTATCTATACGATACACAATGTTAAAGTCACTGATACTGAGTCAACTGCACTGAGTCAAATTGAGACGTTCTGAGCTGTGCGGAGCACGATGTGAACTGGTCGCTGGCTCAGCGCGGAATGAGCTGTGAAGTCACGGAGTTCAAGCGAATTCATGACTCGCGGGTTCCTGATTGGGTGACCGGCTAAGAACCTCGGAATCTAACGGCGTGGAGCCCCTGGCCGAAGGGATAAAAGGCACTGAGCGACTGTGAAGTAACGAGACTTGACAAATATGGTAATTACGCTGTCACGGAGGATTACTCCAGAGAAAGCCCTCAATGCCCAACAAGGGTTACGGTGCTGGACGGGATGCTTGATGACAAACAAACAGTCCATAAACAAAGTCAAAAATTATGAGGACAATTAACAAAACTTTTATTGTCTAATTGGAAAATTAAAAAATAATGTACACTTAATTTATCGACGAAAATTCGACTTCAATTATTTTGCATCCTTAGTCACTTTGGTCTGAAGAATGTGCAATTTATGATTATTTGAAAATTATTATAGATTTCTATTATGGTGACGCATTTTTATAAAAAAAACAAGTGGAGATAATAAAGCAGCACATACTTTCTCGCATTATTGGGAAGAGTTATGTAATGTTATACAGGAGTCACGTAACTTCTGCACCTCCTGCAATTTTTGAACAGTTGAAGTTATTGCAATACAGTTTTCATAGAAATACATGAGGAAATGGAGCTCGCTGATGTGTGTATTCGTTTCTATTTATTACTTGTATTTTACGAGATATTGAGGTAACTTGGTTTTTTTGTCAAATGGAACTATACATTTTTTTGCTCTATGTTGACGAGCGTAAAAAGACAAATCCAGTGATATACATATTGTCATTTGTTATATAAACATTTTTTGAGTAATTTTGTTTTTATTGCGACTCGTAAGGGATATTTTTAATGAAACAGTCCACCAGCCAAGGTCGCGCAACACTCTCGTCGCTAAAGATAGACTAAAAAATATGTATAGTTCCATTAGTACGTAACCACGGTATCTTTACGTAATGCTCATCTTATGCTTACATTCTCTGTATTATCTGTATGTATATACTTTAGACCAGTCAAATGCTGCTCAAAAAGTTCAAGTAGCGAAAAATGTTGGTGTACTTTTGAAATTGGGTTCCTTTATGGGTTTTAGGTCACTAAACACGAATTCAGGTTTGCCAACAAAATTTTTTCTTGGAAACACGTTGTGAAGCAAAAACTGTGAAAAATGACGACTTTTTAAAGTTTTTTCAAAATTACTCAAAAGCCAAAAGTCATCCATTTTTCGTAAATAATGATCCTTTATGAAATAAAAGAACATAAAAGTACAAACATTTACTGTCATTAAGCTTTTTTTCTCCAATTAACGTTTTAGCCTCGAGAGCACAGCAAAATTTGGTGCTATAAACAAAACACAAAAATCGGGAATTATACGACGTTATCTCAATATAACTAAAAACAATTAATTTCTAGTAAATACTAATCTGATGTGGATGGAAAGAGGAGAAAATTGCCTAAATTGTTTATGTTTAAGGTTTGCTTCTAGGATCAATGCTGTTAGTGTGCAAAATGTCTGGATGTTACTGTGAAAATGGCACTCCACATTATCTCCCTTACCCACTAACTATTAATGTAATTTATACCCAATGAAGGTGTCTAAAAAAATATATGGCGCCTTGTAAATAAGTGTACATTTAAAAAAGAAGAAAAGCTGCTTGCAATGAATAATGGGAGAAAGAAAATTAATATTTTGGAAGACAATGGACTGCTTCATAAAAGCGTAGGTTTGGAAGGCTCTGGTTTTCATAGACTTCTAATACATACAAATGGCATTAGTGTTTTTTATTACTGAATGAAGGTTGAATTATTTTAAAGAAACTGAAAAAAATCGTGATTTACACATTTTTTGCTTTAAAAAAGTGTTTCTAGGCAAACTTCTTGTTGATACACCTTAACACTATCATTAAAGCATTCAAACTAATAACAAACAAGCAATTCAGAGCCCATGTTCCAGGTTCCAAGTTCAATACGTCATCAGTGACAGGTTTTTATTTCATAGAATCTTTTGACACAAGAGTCTGCCAACTATGCTGAATAAGTGTCAAAATATCAATCAAAGCTGAAGATTTTATGGCTACCCCGAAGTGCTAAGTAAAAGGTCTATAAAACATGCATACAAAGTGTTTGACGACACAATATTGCATACGGGGTCCAAGGAAAATGTTCTTCCTATCTGAATAATAAGTCTGTGATTAGCAATGTTCATAACAAAGGTTTATCAACATGAATGATATGCAAACAAGCGAAGGATGACGCAGACACTCTAATAGTGAACAACGCTTTGCCTTTAGATACAACAAATAAAACACAAAAATGTAAAAAAAATATCCTCTTTTATTTCGTATGAAATTGATAATTACGAACAATCGACAAAGTGGGATAATTCCCCTTTGCTCGTCTTTTTTTCTTTATATCGCGAAATTTTGCGGTGCTCTCGCTGCTAACAGTTTATTAGAGAAAAACTTAATGACATTAAATGTAGGTATTTTTATATTCTTTTATTTCATATTGGAGTCTTATTTACGTCATTTTTAGTTAAACTTTACATCGTTTCCTCACAAAACAAGTAAAATTGTAGTCATTTGTAAAATGAAGGATTATTAAATAATTAATCCCAAATAATAATAAAAAATTGTTAATAAATAATTTTAAGTGATCAGAGCAATAATTTATATAGATGAAGGCTAACAGAAACGAAATTGAGTAACTAATTAGCGCGAAATTACAAAACACTGTTTGGAAGGTAATGTTAAATAAAAAGTTTAGTGATGATAATACATGAAAAATCATGTTTGAACATCATTTTATACATGAAATGTCATGTAATTTCATCACATGATTATCACCTTGTATGTACTGATTCATGTTTTGGAGGACCTCACTCTATGAAGGGACATGACGGTGCATGTTTCCCTGAATGTAGGCAGCCCGTCCTACACTTTGGCTGCGCGGGATAGAAGCGCAGCAGCACAAAACGTACCAGTGGTTTCAGCGAATCGTTTTAAAAGGGGAAGAAAAAAAAAGAAAAAAAGAAAAAAAAATCATTTCAATGTTTTTAGTTAATTCTATGAAATGTATGATGATAATTCAAGTCACAAAATATCTTTGTATCGTTCATATGTGAGATCTGGACATGAATGGGGATGCATAGATTAGAGAATATTGACAAGTGTAAAATACAAGTTTTGGGCATATGTAGCATGAAGATCTTCCTCAAAATTGTGCGATAAAGGAGTTTATCAAAATTTATTCGGAGTTATCTGAAGAATATCAACATTAATTTCAATTATGTGGGATTTCAGGCTATAAAAGTGTTATTTCTAAGGAGGAACATTTTAAACGAATTCGTTGTAATTCGAACCCTAAAGGGAAGTCAAAAAATTGAATTATTCAAAAATCGAATTAAACATAAAATACATTTAATCTCATTAAATACCAAATTACGTAAATACCTATGATCAGTCGCGTGCTAGTGGTTCATTGGTTTAGAGAACTTCCTTTGAAATACAACTTTCATTTACTTTATGGTAGAAGTAAACATTATAGTTTTTCATTTCTTTTGGACACTACTAGAAATAGAATAGATTCACAGTCCAGTCACTCTAATGTGACCACTGTCTATGTTCAATGTAAACGCGCACTGACTCATCACAGGTGGAAGCACTAACAGTGGAGACTATATATAAAACGTGTCGGGTGGAAGCGGAAAACAGAGCAGTAGTTGTTCGAAGAAATAAAAGAAGTCATCTTCGTCAACATAGTATTTTTATTTAGGTAGCCGGCTTTCGACGGCTTTGCCGTCAACATCAGTCTACAAGGTACAGAAAAATATGAATAAATTACAAATAAAATACAAAATAAGTTAGCAAATTAAATTACAATTAATAAATACACTTAAATTTTAATTACAAATAGCAGATAAAATTGCAAAAAAATGAAATGCGACGGAGGGGGTAATTAATATAGATAATGGCAGTTCAAATTACAAATTAAAAATATAAATTAATATCGTAAATGAAATATAAATAAACATTATAAATGAAATGATGTGTAAAGAATGTAAATATTAACGACGGGAGAGATATTTTAAAATATATTATGCAAAATTTTAAAGAAAAACGTGGAACCGATTTTGACAATTTTTTCTTTTCAAAATTGCCGATATTTCACTCAAAATTGCGCGAAACCTTCTAAGATTTTCACAAAATGACCATATCATGAAATAAAGAGCTAATTGTGAAGAACAGAAGTTTATTTGAAAAAAATTGCTGTCTTCATAAATGTAGTGGCATGAAGGGATCCAAAAATTGAAACGTTTGCAATATTTTAAATATGGGACTTATAAGTGAAAGTCGGAACTATGTAGTCTTTATAAGTGTTTCTGCGCAAATCTAACAAGGAATTTAAAGAAAAGAATTTGGAGGAATTTGTGATAACATTTTGAAACCTCCTCAGGGTTTTCATATAAAGTACTCGCAGCGTTTAAAAAAAATTTTCAAACTCGCAGGGCTGCGTGCCGAGCCAAATCAAACGGGGAATATTTATTGTGAAAAAAAATCTTACGAATGGTTTAGAAGCTAGGGTTGTGCATAGATTGACCGGCAGACAGACATACGGATGGGCGGACAAACGGACGGATAGAGGGACAGATGAATGAAGGAAATAGATAGCGACGGACGTTTTGGAAAAACACTTTTTTGGTATTAGAGGACCCTGAAATTTGTATTTCCGTTGAAATCTCGAATTCGATTTTCCACAGCATTATACTAACCATGTTAATTCGTATATAAATACGCATACGAGAAAATAATAATCAAGTGAAAACTCCCTTTCTAATTAAGCAATTACGCGAATTGAGTAATAAAAAAATTCAAATTATTCAATTTTTAATCAGATTCCACCGCACTATCATATTCGCATTTAAGAGAAATATTAAAAGTTTCTGCGTAATGGTTACAGGTAATAATTGTTACAGATTATAATCGTGTGTCGCGCTTAGGGGATGGCAAAAAAACATCGATATTTCAAAAATCGATGTTTTCCACCAGAAGCAGCAATATATTAACATCGATATTTTGCTTTCGATGTTTTCTTCACATCGATATTTTGTTGTCAAAACATCGATTTTTTAAAATTTTTAATAAAGAAATATCGATGTTTTGGATCAACCTCATTACCACGCTGCATATTTCGCCTGTGGAATCTGAGGAAGTTTGGAAGCTGCCCGCGTTATGATTGTATGTTACCGCTAGGCGTATCATTGCCTGAATCGATAGTAGCGTAAGAAATAGCCCTCAGATGTTTTGACAGGTCGTGAATCGGACTCACTCCACTCAATCCAGGGAAGTCCCACAGTGACATTACACAATTCTGTAATTAAAATTGGATAGGAAAATAGCAAGTTTATTAGCCCATATTTAAAACATCGACATTTTAAACATCGATGTTTTCATCGACATCGAAAACCCTTTAGCGATGTATCAATACATCGATTTATCGATGTTTTGGTAAAATTCTCCATCACTAGTCGCGTGCATACTCCAGAAATACTCTGAAAGCAGCGGCAGTCTTTGAAAGACAGCGTTCGGAAATACTCCTCCACCACAAAACTGCGTTGCTCTACGCTGAGGCGCATTGTAAGATAACTGTGAAAGAAGGAAACTATGGAACGTATTTATAAACCTCTGCCAGGGGCCTGCCAGACATAGCAGGCTGCCAGTGTCCGGTTTTGCGATTCATGAACAGCCCCCCCCCCCAGCCAATTTCAGACGCCCCTCGAGCTCCTAGCAAGCCCCCAGATGGCAGGCCCCTAAGAGCGCTGCTGGCAGAGCTTCGTAAATACAACCATATGAATGAAGACGCAGCCGTTTTGTTTTGAGCAGGACGGGGTGGAAATGCCGTCGAAGGAGCTGTCCCAGAAGCAGTGTTGCAATACTTTCATTTCTCTCTCCGTGCCTTGAACAGCAGGGTTGCGTTTTATACAGATCACCCGGTACAATTGAAATAATACTTCGGGTTGAGCAGCCGTCGAGGAGTGTGGCGGGTTGCGGGCCCAGGGCGAGACATTCCCGCGCCAAGTGTCGCGCCGCCTGGAAGACATGTTGCCGCAGTCACGCAGCCGTGATAAGGCGCCGAGGGCGTCGGATTTCTTGCGCTCACAGCTCCCGGCGAGGTCCCGCGGGAGCCTTTTCCTGCTAGCAAGGTCCTCAAGCGCAACAAAGACGTTGCATAAGCACTCGAAATACGAAGGGGAAGCATGCGGGAAAACTTGATTAGGCGAACTTTGATTACTCGAATCTCAGTAAAACGAGTTACCTAAGTTATTTGAATTCCTTTGCATGCCGAATTATCTTAATATACCGAATTCCTCAATATCACGAATTTTTTGATATCTCGAATAGCTTCTTTGATATCGCAAATCCTTTGATATCTCTAATTTCTCGATGTATCGATGTTTTCGTTGCTCTCTAATTTCTTTCTACACACATCACACTCGTGCTACTTGACGGTCATTACTCGGATATTTTTAGGTACAAAACGTTCCTCAATAATGAGAATGTTTGCTCTAATATGAATGCAATCTCTGTATTACACCTGAGTCTCCACTGGTGACTGAAACTGGCGAAGAGTCGGCAGGTATCGTTTTTCTTGTGCTAATGACATTCGACGATTTTTCTTTGTGGGATTTTTTTTCTTAAAATGTTGTTCGCTACTTCGCGAACGTGAACAAATACTTTTGCGATAAATATTTAAATTTCTAGCCATATGCGTTAAGCAGAAAACTGTCATGTCAGATTTTTCTAAACTTACGAATTGCTTTCAAATGTTTCGAACTACTATTGCATGGAAATGCATACTTCGAAAAGTATACATTGCGTGTTTGTTACCAGAGGTGATACCTTCACACGCCGTAGCATATGGGTAATACCGGTATCGAAGATACCAAAAAATGCAATGCAATGCAATGTAATGCATTTGCAGCCTTCTCTATTTAAAAAGCCACAAGCCGCGACTGTTTGTGACATAATAATTATAATAATTGATGTTCCCCGGAACGTCAGTTACTACTGTCATTGGTCTTGTTAGTGTAGTGAATGTTTTATTGCGGTAGTTGGCGTGGTCCACCCCCTATTGAATGGCGAGATGCGGCGCCGAGTGCCGTCAGCTAGCGGAGGTTTCCCCAACCAAGTATCTCCTATCTGCGGGACACCGCCCCAACCGTGATAAACTAAGCTACCGACTGATCTTTCGACATATGTAGTAGGGTGGAGCATGTAAGTGAATGTGATTGTGACTACGGGAGAGGATAGAACAAGGAAGAAGGAAAAATCGCTCATGTTCCAAGGCCCGCTCTTCTCCAGTATAAGCCTAGTGTTGTTAGGAGAAACTAAGGAAAACTACCTATCGGAAGACACGTGGAATATCACAGCGATGCTGGTGTGAAATGAGAGACAAAAATGTTAAAGAAATCGTGGAGAGTCAAACCACTCCATGGAAAATATGTGAAAAGAATGGACAAGATGCAAGCCCAATCACGTATGTGCCATTGAAGGGGATGAATGTAATCAGAATCGGAAACACATTTAATAGTTGCAGGTCAGCCATAGTAACAAGTTCAGTCATTGTGAACACCTTGAGATGAAGCGTGTCCCAAAATTTCGTAGGATAATGAATGAAGTATTTGTCATGAACGCATTTCTGCTCGTCTGATTCTGGCAAAGTTCGAGAATCTGAAAAGATACGACAGGGACTACAGGCAATTTCACTGGAAGATCTGTAATGACCTCGAAGTTTCATACACACGCTCCAAGTGGTAAGAACGCCCTCCAAAATCTATGACGTTTGTTGAACTGTGTACAATATTGGACTGCCACCAAATACAAACTAATTATACGATAACGGCAAACAAACCTGATATTGTTATTTGAAAAAAACGTCGTGTCTACTAAAATGATCTCTCATGTCTACTAAACTGTACATTGAAGTACAGAACGGTGTAAGTTAATAAACCAGATCATTTACCGCAACCGATCGTGACGACTGATCCTATGGGAAGATGTATTAAACGTCAGTGAAAGGATACCTAGACTCTGGCATCAATCCGGTGATTGTCTGTTGATTTTGTTGTATTCGTGTACGGATTTGTCACATTCGAGTAGGTACCCTCGCCCCCGGTTGACAAAATTCGAATGGAATTTGCAAGAATTCTCGAGCAAATGCAATAATTGTACAATATCCGAATATATATCTAGAAACCGTTATTTTTGGTACTATACAGCTTTTACTGTGATAATTACCTAACAAAATAAAAAAGCTTTATGATCGGCATAGATACACTGAGAGAAATGTTTAGTTCATACAATTAACCACGTAGTATGTTGAACTAGTGAAAATTACTAAACGAATAGTTGCGTTTCATCAATTACTAAACATTGCTAGGTAAGCAATATCAAGCAGTAACATAAAAGGGAACATTTTCTGTCTATCCATTCAGAAAGGCCGCAACTGGGATTCTCCAGCGGTCCTCTATCCAACGGTGTACTGGATATAGGTCGAGTTCTGTTGCTGTCTGGAGGAGAATTCTACAGGCCGACTGCTCTGATAGGTAGTTTTCCGTGGTTTCTCTTATCAATACCAGGCAAATTCCGGATCAATATCCTACCAAACGAGCCACGGACCGCGCGCGATCTTTCCTTCCCGTTCCTTGTTCTATCTTCGCCCCTCACACGCACTTACATTGTTGTACTACATTACCACACATGCCGGGAGACCGGTCGGGCGCTTAGAGCTTCTCCCGGCTCCCTGTAGGTGGGAGATACTTGTGTAGGGAAAACCCTGCTAGCCGACGGTAGGTCGGCGCCGGATCTCGCCATCCAGCGGGGCAAGATCGCCGCCTCCTCCCGCCCAAAAAACATGCACTACACTGACTTAGCAGTTGACGCGCCCGCGATCACTAGTAATCAATCAGTCAATTGTACCACATTTCTCTCACTGTAAAATTATCAGTGATTCACGGTTGATGTAGCATGGTAAAGAAACTTGTTTCGTTAACAGCAATTTAATGTGGAGCTCCCATGCGCAGGCGTTCGAGCGCCGCGCGTGACCGGACCCGCCGCCACAGCCGCTGCAGCTAACGCCGCGGCCCGCCGCCGCGATGTGCGAGCGCGCCACCTGCAGCAGGCGGCATGGGCTGCCGCGCGCCGCAGCGGCCGCAGCCGCCGCCGCCGCCGCCGCCACCCCCGCCCCGCGCGCGCCGCGCCGCCCGGCGGCCAAGGTGAGTACGACGAGGCAGGCGCGCGCACTGCATCGCGCAGCGCGCCTCCCAGCACGGCCGCACCTAAGGATGGCAGAAACACGTCGATGTTTTCCACCAGAAACATCGAGATTCTCCTCTCGATGTTTTCACGTCGATATTTTGTTGCAAAAATATGGATGTTTTATAATTCTTATTTTTTTAATTATTTTTTTTATTTTTTGTAAATAAAGGGGTTTAAGCACGTTGTAGAGTAGTAGCAATTCACAGCAATATCGTTGTTTTGCGTCATCCTCTTTATGACGCTGCACATTTCGCCTGTGCAATCTGAGGAAGTTTCGGAGCTGCTCGTGTTACGAATGGATGTTATCGCCAGGCGTGTCATTGCCTGAATCGACAGGGAAACACGAAATCGATAGCAAAACACGATGTTATTTATTGTTAATTTTATTCTTTTCATTTGATAATAATTTTACGTACTATTAACGTGCTCTTAACCAAACATTCAAATATATCCCTTTTACGTACTTTAATTAAAAATGTATAAGAAAATAGCATGCTTTTTCGTCCACAATTAAAAGATCGATGTTTTAAACAACGATGTTTTCTCGTCGATGTTTCCACCAACATCGAAAACCCTGTAGCGATGTATCGAAACATCGACGGTTTGGCAAACTGTGTCATCTGTCGGTCGGGTGCGGGTCGGGTCGTGACTCCGCGGCCGAGACGGGCACGCGGCGGCACGGACGCGCGCGCGGGCACGGCAAGGCCGCGGCCTCCGCCGCCGCAGCGCCGCGTCGCGCTGCTTGACGTCGCGACGCCCGGCCCGCTGTGCGACCCACGGCTTGAGCCTAGCGCCGCCAGTGCTGCCAGTGGCGGGAAGAGGGGGCAACTGCCTCCGTCCCAGTGTTGGGACAATATACTCGTATATATATATATATATATATATATATATATATATATATATATATATATATATATATATATTGTGATATACCAAAATGACGAACCATTTGTGTATGAAAATGTCATTTATATGAAGTAGGATATAGGGATGTCAAAAGACGATCGCGAGGGCGATCACTATGTGACAAGTAAACAACCGGCGTTAAAGAAATTGACCGGGCGGAGGCGGAAATAGTATTGTTTGTTAGACAAAGAGGATGATATAGAGTTCTGATGCTTTGGGTTTTAGGAAGAACAGTGACACTCTCTCTAGCAACGCGGTAATGAGCGGGTCGGCTCCTGACATTTTACCAAGTCGAGGAAAGACTGTTGATGGACAACCAAATCCGATGCAATAACTTGTAGTATAATTAAGTCTATCTTTTCTTATATTAGGATAAAACGTTCTTGTGGGAAAAGACGAAGGAATTCTACAAAGTAATAGTCAGTAGGTGTATAGGCGTCCACCCGTGATGCGAGTAAGGGAAGTAACGGGTAATAATAGTATCGCTGGGAGAATTTGAACTTGATCGCGAACATTAGGCGGAGGACTTTATGAAGAAGGAAGATTCTGCTGCGACGACGGAGAAGATTCTACGGAGCGCCATCGAATGGAGAAGTGAAGAGCGCGCGAAGATCCGCGAATATTAGAAGGTTGATTTATAATAATTACTAGAGAGAGAGAGAGCTGGTCATGACCAAAGATAATTTCATTTTGATTAACTATGTAACAATTCATGTTAACCTTTTATTAGAATAATATTTCACATTATAATAAATTCCAATTTTTTACTTTAAAAGAAAGCTGATTATCATTATTCGTTACGTGCAATCCTGTAGTAGGTATTTTGATACGATTTTCAGATTCCTCGCCACTCCGTATGGATGGCAGATTGAGAAATTGGTGGCAAAGTAGCAACAATTATGAACTTCGAACCCAATTAACTGAGCTAGCACGACATAATTTTGGATGAGAAATATTAAAATTACGTAGGAAACATCCGAGTTACAGTCGTAATTATTTCCTGGCGCTCAAATCAATGACTAAATTATTCGGAAAATAATTATGAGTGTCATTCAAACGAAACGAGTCATGAATCTATAATCATGATTATTAAAAAGTAAATTGTTGAATACAAGCATCCTTCATGCTGCTTTTCGTAACATTTTCATTAAAATTAATATTCTTTAAACAAAGAGAATTTAAATCAATATTTTTATAAAAATGTAATTTTAAATTTTTATAAAAATATTTACCCCCAAATTTGCCTTCCAATAAAATATCCGAAATCCCGCTTCTGGGTACTGCACTAAAATACGGAAGCCGTTCAATACGTTATCTACCTGACCATGGATATGAAATTTTATATTGAAACTCGCCTCATTACTTTTCAATGCAATTCCCATTGACTTCAATTCACACGGTATATTTTGCCTCCAGTGATCGAATACCCTCAGAAAAGACGGAAACATTTGACTCTCCAGGTTACACCCCATTACAGCTTCCTTCATTGATTCGTCGTCCAAGCATCATTTTTTCATGTTTCGGAACAGAAGGAAGTCACTGGGAGCCAGATCTGGACTATACGGAGGATGATTAAATTGTACGGTGCTACAATGTTAAGAATCTCTCATTGTCTCACAATGTTCGAAATCTCTCATTTTCTTAGTTGACCCGCGCGGCACTGCACTTGTCACTTCTCACATCAGGAGTTTACAGCAGACTGATTTGTGAGGCCGAACCATACCAAGACATGTCCTAACTTTCCTGTGCACGCTCAGCTCTCCAACAATGCCTGCAGCGCCTCTGACCGGGAGGTCCTAGGTTCGTGTCCTGACGGCGGCAGGATTTTCGACTCTAGCTTTTCAGCTAGGTCGAATTCAGTCGCTGTGTGGATGAGAATTCTAGCGGCCGGCTGCTCTGATCGGTAGTTTTCCGTGGTTTCTCCGATCATCACCAGGCGAATGGTGGAGCAGTATCCTACCAAACGGGCCACGGACCGCGCGCGATCTGTCCTTCCTCTTCCTTGTCCTATCCTCTCCCCTTACACACACACTGACACTAACATGCACTACACTACCACATATTCCGGGAGACCGGACGGGAGCTTAGAGCTTGTCCCGGCTGGGGCGGTGCCCCGCTGGTGGGAGAGTCCTGGTTAGGGGGAAACCCCACTAGCCGACGGTAGGTCGGCGCCGGATCTCGCCATCCAGCGGGGGAAGATCACCGCGCATCTCCCGAGAAAATCATGCACTACACTAACGGGACTAATGACCAAAGCAGTTGACGTGCCCGGAAACACGAAATAATCAATCAATCAAACCAACAATGCCGTAAGAGACCGAGGTAGATAACGTACTGAACGTCCCTCGTACATACTAGGGAGAGTGTGCACCCTCGAACGTTAAAGCACCATCGATCTTCTGCGCATGCGCAGTTCAAGTTTGGAATCACTTTGGTGCATCTGCGCATGCGCAGAAGATCGACAGCGCTGTCCGCTTTGGCGTACACAAACTCTCTATGTATGAAGATATTTATAACAAACTGCATAGATATGCTGTCATGGAGGGGTGGCAGGGGAGCGGTGGAACCCCCGAAAATTTTGAAAGAGGCCCCGTGCATAATAAGACATTTAATTTTCGTAAATATGTTCAATATATTACTGTCTCCGCTTTTTTTCCTGACAAGGATTTTTTTAAGCTGACTTCATTGCTTCCCGTGATGGTACGCGCACTAGGACATCACGGTCGGACGGAATGATCCGCACAATCTGGCGTTTGCAAAATGCCCGAAGGAAACATCTTTTGGACCAACGTGCACTTCCGTTCGTTCGGACGTCATTGATAGTCCGTGAATCGGGTCGGGAAGGCCTTTTCGAAGTTTCAGATCTGGGGTTATTTAAGAATGTTAATCCAGAATTATCCCGAGTGGTAGCCTACTACATAATAATAAGTTTTATTGTATTATCCAACTCTCGGAAGTGTGATTTAGCTAGTAAGCTAAACTATGTGTATCATGAAGTAATATTTGCCAAATTTAAAATACTATGTAGGAAGAATTTATAACAGGCAGTGCATAGGCACGCGGTCGGGGAGGGACGTTAAGGGAGCCGTGGCACCCATGAATTTGTTGAAAGAGACCCCGTAGGTAATACATTTTATTTCTGTAAATATGTTAACATTCTGATTGTCTCCTTTTAACCTGAAAATTTGGTTGTTTTTTTTTCTACGACATTTGGGGAAGAGGAGGATCTACAATCCATCTGTCAACACTGTAAATGTTTCAGTCGTATTGGAAAGACTGATTTCCCTATAGTTAAAAACAAAAACAATTATAACAAGTTTATCATGAAAGCCATAATTTAATTTTCTTTGTATTAAGGGATCTCCACCCCATCAGGGAATACTGTAAATCAGGCATGTCAAGTTTGCAGGCAAGGTAACAAGCTTACTAGAGCTCGCGGGCAATGCGTCCAGAGAAATTGGCGCGAGATTTAAAAGTAAGGGTCGTACAAATTTCTCCAGTGGCGGTATGTCACTGGATACGTGGCCCACGACAGTCTTTGGGAGAACAATTACTTCACAATTGTTGACACAAATTTAGCTACATTAATTCCCATTTTCTCTTTAAGGCAAAGAGGTAATCCATTAAAATGAAATAATATATCAGTCCAATTTCAAATTTTCAATTAAGAGTAAAATTAAAAAGTTTGAATCAAAAGAATCTTAATTTTTTAATCCTGTTTACTTAGAGTGATATAAAAGCCTGAACTTTCTACGTTCAGGTTAGAAGGTTTAACAGACAAATATTCTTGTCTGTTAAAAGCACTGCTAAAAACAATAAATAACTGAATGATTTAATAACATAATACAAAACGAAAACAAGAAAAGAATTCGCCATTTAAACATATTCCTGACATTTAGCAAAGATGTTTATATAAGGGAGAATTTAGTAAGAAAATAAATATCAAAAAGTAATATGTAGTGAAGAATATCAACATAATACAATTCTCGGTTATTTTATAGAAAAAATCTGTCAAACATATTTTCATATAAAGCCACTATTCTCCGCCTCAGCCCGGCTTCAGCTTTCGCATGTACACAGCTTTCTGGATTTTAAAGGAGAAATGAGTGTGGAGTCGGGGGAAGTTGCCCGTGCCCCTGGGAGCGCCGGGCTCCCCAGGTGAGCAAGTAGCTCGCGCGGGCGCGGTTTGACGTGATGTATTCTAAATGTATTCTGAACCACTGCTATCACAATCAGAAAACAGTTAACACTCCATTTTCAACTTTCTTTGTAGAAGTAAAATAGCTGGTCACACTCTTTTGTAAACACATGTATTCGTTCATATTTTGGCCCTTGTATTTGCAAGAGACCTTCATTAACTATTGGAAGTACATTTATATAAATAATTCAACTACATATACATTTTGTATTTGTTTAATATCACGACAGTCTCGAGGACATTATTTTTCTTATCATCAGGCTAGAAAAAATATTTGAAAGTAAATATTTGAAACTAATAACGGCCAATTCGTTTCACAGATAAAAATAATAAAAACAGTTACATGTACGAGACTTCATTACGAAATAAGATAGGAACTAGATACGAGACAACTTAAGATTACTCAATATAATCATATGGAGCTTACCTTGCAATTAAAAATCAAAACATCAAAAACAACACAAGTCTATGAGATATTCTAAATAAATTGATATGTGCCAAGGCACAATAGTTATATACAATACCCATATAGTTATAACAATATCCATATTAAATTTAAAGAGATTCAAAACCGCCATGTGAAATTACGATATAACGCAAGCATCCGCAGGCATGGCGTGTGCTATAGGGTCAGGGGGGAGGTAGGATACACGATTAGTGGAAAGTGGTATCCTATTGGTGGAAACTACACAGAATATACAAGATAACTTTTGTAGATTTTATATAGGAGATAAATAAGACTTACTACAGTTAGCCAAACAGAACAGGCAATTGTATTTCGAATGGCAAAGAAACAGTAAATGATTTATATGACCAATATTTAATTAAACCAAAATTTAATTGACCAAAAATAGTGTCAAAATTATGGAGGACTGAATCATATAAGTTCGTAAACACATTGGATTCAACTGGATATCCCTGCAGTCCCTCTGACCGGAAGGTCATAAGTTCGAGTCCCGACGGCAGGATTTTCGACACTATGTTGTTAGCTAGGTCGTATTCAGTCGCTGTCTGGAGGAGAATTATAGCGGCCGGATGCTCTGATTGGTAGTTTTCTGTGGCTTCTTCAATCAACACAAGGCGTATGTCGGAGCAATATCCTAACAAACAGGCTATGGACCGCGCGCGATCTTTCCTACCTCGTCCTTGTTCTATCCTCACCCCTTACACACACCATTACACTTACATGCACTACACTACCACACATTACGGGAGACCGGTCGGGAGCTTAGAGCTTGTCACGGCGGGGTCGGTAACACGCAGGTGGGAGACACCTGGTTAGGGAAAACCCCGCTAGTCGACGGTATGTCGGCGCCGGATCTCGCCAGAAGATCTCCTTTGTCGAAATTGTACTAATACATCACTCGTAAACATGCTTTAACTTCTCTTGATTCGTTTTTAGAGATTTCGAATTTATTTTTCCGTCCCTGCTTTGAGCTATATGTGGTTTCTCTGTTTTAATTCTACATGGTGAATATTATATCATGGCTCCATGGTTTGTTTTCAAATTTAAAGTATTTATTATATTCAGATTTGAGATGAATTTAGCTCATCTCAATATTCTTCTGCTACCCTATACCTTGGGCGTATTTCGTTGTTCTCGCAAGAGGTGAAGCTCTTTCTATCGCCTATACATTTTTTCTCAACGATAAGCCACATCGATAGTTTTTGATCTTTCAAGGATCGACTGACACCTTGCAACCATATTCAGAGATGTTTGTGCTGATCTGTTGCTCGAAGGTACAGGATCCGGTCTCCGAAGTCTAATATATTACATCACTTCATTCCGCCAAGGAAAGCCTGTATATCTGGCAGTCTTCCAGTGTAGATTACATCCACTGAAGATTAAGTGAACAGTGATGTTTGACTCTGAGAACAATTTGATCAAAACTATTCCTGCTACTCACTAGCAACATTTACTGTGCCCACAGTTTCAGTCTTAAGAATTCTTGTAATTAACTAGCTGTAGTGTCAATTATACCGTACGATGTCGAATATATACTTGGGACAGGTGCTCGTAGAACAGATGTCCCACCATAAATAAATGACAATGAGTTGAAAAACAAAACTCAAAAGTAAGATAATAAAATAATTTGTACTAAAGCGTATCAAAATAAAGGAGTACTAGCAGACCTGAGCAAGAACTGTCGCATGTTCAACCGCACACTCTTTCCTATCCTCCCATTTCCGTATTAAAACCATAATATGTTTTTCTTCAACAATCTTTTATCGTTCGTAACTTCTGTATTTCTCCTTGTAATTGTACTAATTGAACGTATTTTCACATAACAGTACCATACATCCTTGTCAATTCGAAGTATTCTTATTTAACTTTATTACCGAAAAGAGAGGTATACCCATGTACTCGCATAGAGTATCAAGTTATTCGTTTAATTTCACATAAAGTTGCAGATTCTGCACGTCTCTCACAAAGGGGAAGGCGATTCTGACGTCATTTATTCCTCAGTTGGCACTACTTCGCTGTTTCTTTTCATCCTTCACTTTTCGATGTTGATTTCAACTCTTTAAACATTTTATCATATGGGAAGAAAAAAATATTCCGACCTGAATGGGCGAGGTTGTTAAGAGCGTGTACAGACTCAGCGCTTCGGTCCGAAGGTTCGCGGAATCGAATCCCGCCTTGGGCGTGCTTGTTTGTGTCTTGTCTCTCAGTGTATGTGCTCTCGCGGAGGACCTCGCGTTCTCCTGAACCCAGATCAGATGAGCCCGCAAGTGTGTTGGTGTCTAGTGTGTGATTGAATATGCGTTTCATGTCCCATCGGGACGTGAAGGGTAACTGGTAACTGGCTGTAGGTTGGAAAAAGACCTAGTAAAAATGACTTTTTTTATCCTTGGCAACTTATCCAAAAATACAGAAACAATGGAGAGGGACGCCTCAGGATGTTTCCTTTTAACATTCTCTTATATTTACGGCGGCAATAATTTATTTTCAAGACAAACTTGAGAGCCTCATAACCAGACTTCGCAAGAGGCCTCGAAAACCTTGAGTTGGCCCTGGTGATATAACCGTGAGCGTTCGTATACATTCTGTAAAAAAAAAAAAAAAAACATTTGTCTCGCCTACAATCAGAAACACACACTATACACCTTTCAACTTCAAAATTACATGCGTTCTGATCAAATACCACAAAAAAGCATTTCCTAAACGCTCACTATTTCATGTAATTATTATCAATGAACAAACCACTTAAAGGGTATGCAAACAATACTAACATTTTAAAGCAGAAATCTAAAAACAAACGATGATTTTCAATTGTGTCATTTAAAACAACATTGGTGCTGCGACTCCTACAAGTATATTGTAACAACTCATTAAGAGTAACTGTTAGGTTCGCTTACACTTCATTGCCTGTTAATATTTTACATCTATTTTATGACGAATTAGGATCACTGTTAAAATTTCTTACTGTAAAGTGCTATTACGAACTGTTTTTACTCGTCACAATTCATACAATCCGTCTGTATTATTTTACTAAAAATTGCGAACCGTGTTTTACCATACATTTAGGAAAGCTGGCACTACATAATGGAGCGTTCGCATTCGTTAGTTATTCATTAGAAGAGTTAGGACTCAGGGTGACTATCAAGTGCGTTAATTTAACATCGTCTCCTGTATTATCAGAAGTACACATACCTTTTGCAGCTCTCACACGCAGCCAATCTTTATAAATGTGTCTCTAAAGAAAGAGAATTTCATGAAGACGTGACGAATTGCACTTTGACTTTAAAAATATGAAGGATTCCTTAAAAAAAAAACGCATCTAAATATTCATATCAAATGCAACCCGCAACACTCGGCCGTGTTTTTTTAATCTATATTGTGATAAATTTAGAAGTTCTATTGCTTATAATCTAATTTATTAAATTTTATTTTCTAACACAACCTAACCATGAGTTCGACGCACAACATCCACTCCTTATCTGTTGCATGTGGATGTGTAATTCTATACAGAATCACGATTCCTGGAAGTTCTATTGATTGCAATGAATTATTAGATTGATGGCAACTACTATGAATTATCAGACTTTTTCAACAATAAAAAATTAATATTTATTCCTGTATATATTACCTTTCTTTGCTTCTCATGAGAATTACTTTTTACATTGAATCATTAAAAACACCGTAGGGGTTTGATTTTAGTTCGTAAGCTTACGTTCGTAATTACGCTCGTAATCTTGATCGCTGGCTTCTCAGCTGACTTGCAGAATGATGCCCACGGAATCCTTGTGTACCAATTTTCGCGTCCTTTCCAAAAAAAAAAAAAAAAAAAAAAAAAAAGGTTTCAGAATGTCCTTAGCGCTTGCTGTAATTGGACTTAATATTCCCACAAATTTAATACGTGGTCGAGACTTTCCCTATCTGTGTTGCGTATGAAACATCTTTTCGCTACTGACTATATTCAGCTACTTATTGGAAAATTCTTGCATCTACGGAGCTACCCTAATGTATATCTCATCGAAACATGGAGTCTATTAAATTTCAACTTCCAACCATTATATTAATAAAAAATCCCAATTACAATTTACATAAGACCAATCTCTTAGACCTCAAACTAAACATAACTTCCCGGATCACTATTATTTACCTAATACCCAGCCTATGTTAAAAATCCGATCGCACCTCACCAACCGCTTACGTGTGCTCGCGACGAAAATCTTTTAGAGACCGAATCCATGCGTCCTTTCTGACGATAACGACTATACAACGCCGTCTTTATATCTTCTGCACATAACGTGTTCGGGGCCGTGTTCATTTGCCCAACGTTACGACATTAAGCATGGAATATTAAATCTTGATGTTCCGTTGTCCTAACAACGCGTATTCTTTGACATGCGAGTTTGAGAACAATGCCATATTCCAACGCTAAGTGTTAATTTTATTATTAAAATTAGGGTTCTTGGCTTATCAAAATATCATTAAATAACTCCTAAACGAAGGGTTTCATGGCCTTAAAAACTAAAATTTTGAGGTCAAAGGCCTCAAAGAAACGTTCTTCATAGCGTAATTTACAGGATGAGATCTTGAACATTCTATTACATTTTTGCTGATTCGGCGTTTCTCGATTCCACCCCACTTGTTCAGAGTCTGTAGAATCTGTAATTTTATGTGAAATTAAACTAATTACTTGATATTCTACACGATTGAATTACACGAGCGTACCTCTGTGTTCGGTGATAACGTTAAATAAGAATAGTTTGTTTGGACAAGGGTGTGTTGTATTGTTATCACTTACAAGGAGACATATAGAACAAGTGACGGAAGAAGAGAGAATCTTGATGAAAAATATATAGTACAGGCTGAATATGTAAATGGAAAAATGGGGAGGGTTTAATATGCGAGAGTTCTCGCACGTGTATGCAAGTTTTATTATTAATCTGCTTAACAAAGAAGATTGAAAGCACCGAGCTTGGTGCATGCAAAAGCAAGACAATTCACGCTGCGCCACACGTTACTATAGCAGAAGACTGAAACCTGCGCGACCTAGGATCTCAAAACCTTGTTTCCGGTCTCCGAAACGTTCCACAGATGATGCGGGATATGTTTCTTTGTAATTGACAAAATGAGACAGTTTTAGTCCTCCTATTACATTTTTCAAGGTTTAGCTCTTCAAAAGACTTCTATTCAGTGTAGCACGAATGTTTAGAAACGTGCAGAATCTCGAAATATTTGTAAAATGACATGACCGTTCGAAGTTCGGTTTCAGAATAAAACTGTTGTCTTCTTTAACACAATGATTGACAATGTACGGAATATTTGCACGGATCCACCTGTTTTCAACATAAGGGATTCCTTACTATTGCTCATATGGAAAGAATGTTTACAAGTTTCCATTTATAAAAGCAAAAATATTCATTTTTTAAAACAATTCTCCCAAACGTAATTGAATTATTTAAATGTATAAGTATGCCCATTCATCAAATTGAAAATAGTATACATCTAGAAGCAATCATGAAAGGGGCACACGAAAATCACGTGGGTTTGGAGACTCTTGAGTTGAAAACGTCGGAGGCTCCGATGCGGAATTTAGTGTATGGCCATGGCGGTTGGTTCACCCTTTTAACGCTTCGTTCGGGAATGCAGAGAATTTCATTTCTCGCAAGTCTGGAACGCACTATATGCTCTTCATTTTGATCATTCCCGGCATGAAGATGTGTCTGATAAGTAAGAGGATAGAGCGTGTTTCAAGGAAAACCCCACATATAGTAAAAAATCAATCCGAAAAATTTGTGTTCCAGGCTCTGAGGAATTATTAAAAAAGCCATCTTATTGGATACGATTTTATATTTTTTACTGTATTGATACATGCTACATTACGTAATTAATAGCTTCTTGTACCCTCCTTGAACTACGCAAAAATTGATAATCAATACCGATAGATTTTTTCTGGAAATATTGTATGATGTAATTATTACCACTCGCACATGTTGATTATGAAAATTAATGATTTTGTGAGATCGACGCCACTAACGGCAGTTATATTTTTTTGTAGAAAGTGAATCCTTGATAGACGTTTATAGGTGTAATTGACACAATTTTAGTCAAGTGAAGTGATTATGTGTAAGGCGTGAAATTACAACTCGTGACGAGTGGAGAAACTGTTCAGGAAGATTTGTCAAGGCATAGGATTACTAAAGCATCCTTTGGTTTCTCTGCTAAGTGATATTGTCTCTTGAGCATCATATGATCTGAATGCAAATCGAAGACAAAGGGGAGAAGAACTTATTACAATAAGAAGAAAACATCTATTCTGTTTAAAAAACTATGATTGTGGTGGAAAAAATATTCGGAGTTCTGGAAAATACCAGGCAACTTCGTGCCCAGAAATTAAAATAATTTGTATTCCATAATGGTAATTTTAATAGAATAATGTTAATTCCATAAGGGTTTATTATATAAGGGTCTTTTAAGCCACTTGCAGCAATAATTCACGTAGAGTTCTAAATAAACATAATTACCCTTTCGGGAATAGATGTGTAGTGGAATTGATATTGCACTCAGGCTTTTTGCAAAATATATTGCAATCAAATATGAGTCGAAAGTGTGATATCTATTTCATTTCTGTTGATATTTAGTGTTTATTTTATTGGATATTATTTCATTGATTATAATAACTATGGAATGAGTTTTCATGTAAAAGCATATTTTTACTAGTTGAAGGGACGAACAGACGGACAGACGGACAGATGGACAGACGGACGGACAGACGGACGGACTGACGGACGGACGGACAGACAGACAGGCGGACAGGCAGGTGGACAGACAGACGGACAGAAATACGTTAAAAAAACAATTTTTCGGTGTATTTCCGTTGAAATCTCGAAATCGATTTTCCGCAGCATTACATAACTTTCTCTATACTATATTACTCCCGTATATACGTATGTATACGAGAAAGTAAAAATGGATTATTTGAAAGAAAACAATTTCGACTTTAATCACCGTAACTTTCGAAATTTTCAGTATCACGCGCGAATTATTTTTTTGCAGGAAAATTTAGTGTTTGTTTTATGTTTTGGGTCAATAAACTGGAAAATCGAAGATTACATATTGTGGGAATTTAGGTTAAAAACTGCACTTTGGAATTCGGAAGTAAAAACATTGGTATAAAATGCAAATGATATGATACGCAACGCAAAATACATTTTCTTTGAACTAATTACTTTTAGGAGAAACATTTTTCTTATATTAGATTGGATATTCACCTGATATTTTGTTTTTTTCTTATCCTTATAATCCTTTAAGTTCCTCGAAAGTGCTCAGAAAATAAGGGTGGGATGGGGGATTCTCCCCACCCAGAAAACTACCTCCAGCCGGACACCGCCCCACCGGGACAAGCCCTAAGCTCTCGACATATGTGGCAGAGTAGTGCATGTCAATGACTGTCCGTACTTGGCGCGACAGCCCGCGTACGGGCCATGGCCTACCAGCAGCGTCCCGAGCTCGCGGTCATGGGTTTAAGAGGGTACGTGTGGTTAGCACGAAGACATCCACACTCTGTATTCTGGTCTTCTCAACCTGAGAAGTGTTTTTTCTCATCGTCACGAAACAACATTTACTGGGACATCGCAAGGATAACGCACACTCGATAACACAACTCGAACCCGGGGTCGCGTCATGGGAAGTGAGCACGCTGACCAATGAGCTAAACTGCAAGGGCGCATGGTAGTGTGTGTGTAGGAAATGGGTGAGGATGGAACAAGGTATCGGAAGGAATGATCGCGTACAGTCCATGGTAAGTTTGTTAGGGTACTGCTCCGACATTCGTCTGGTGTTGATCGGAGAAACCACGGAAAACTACCGACGAGACCAGCCGCCTGGTAGAATTCTCCAACTGACAGGGACTGAATTCGACCTAGCTATCTAGCTAGTGTCGAAAATCCTTCCACCATCGGTGACTGGAACCTTACGATTGGTTGGTTGGTGATTCCGTGTACGTCAACAGCTTAGGCACGTTAGTGTAAGTGTGTGTGTAAGGGAACAGGATAGGAAAAGGAAGAGGAAGGATAGATCGCGCGCGGTCCGTACCCCGTTTGTTAGGGTACTGCTCCGGCATTCGCGTGGAGTTCATCGGAGAAACCACGGAAAACTACCGCTCAGACCAGCCATTCGTTAGAATTCTCCAAACGGCGACTAAATTTCACCTAGCTGAAAGGCTAGTGTCGAAAATCCTGTCGCCGTCAGGACTCGAACCTAGGACCTCCCGGTCAGAGGCGTTGCAGTAACATCAGTTGATGCACTGAGCTACCGCTCCCGGTCGAACCTTACGATCTCCCGGTCAGAGGCACTGCAGTGACGTCAGTCGATACCCTAAGCCGGTTTGCATTTGAGTGGCGATGCAGGGACAACTACGAACCTTTCTTCCTTCTCTCCCTGACCCCACTCCCATGCTTAAGAGTTGGGTGGCGAGCTGATCCTTATCCCTTCCCCCACTCCAGTAGCCCTGCATCATTCAGAAAGGAGTTTAGCAGTACCATGAATACTCTGACGTCAGACCTGTCGTGTCTCTCACTGGTAATCTGGCTTAATGCCAGAACGCACCCTCTAGAACTCCTAGGTCTTTCGCGTCAGGAACATGGGCACGGCTAGACGCTAAAAGCTGCCATCTGCCATGTTGAATGAGTGAAAAGATAAACTACGATTCATTTAAAAGAAGTTTGTGATTGACATTTGGGAGGGGAGGGTAGCGTTGTTGGCACGTTGCAAACCACTGCTACGAACGTATTCCAGTGACTTGAAAATAATCACTTTAAATAACTAAATACTTATAAAAGTTGGGATCGACGGGGATTTAAACCCGCTACCCAGAGGTGGAAGGGCAGCGTTCTGGCCACTACACTACGAACAATAGCGTTACGAAATGAGTGTCGACCTGCCCGCAAAATTTTCATCCGGGCATTCTGTATAACAGTGTATAGCGAAAAGTGTATAGTCTTCGCTATACAATTTAATAAAGTGGGCGGAGGCGGAGGTGGGTAGTGTTAATTCGTTAAATTGTAAAAATATCCTTTAAAAAATTCGAATTAATGAGTATGCTTAATATCCAATAGTGGAAAATTCCATCTTTATTATTTAATTTTATGAAATTAAGAATGTTATAAAACTTAAATGAATTGCTTATCTTAATCGATTTAGAAACAGGGTTACATAAGGTACCGAAGCTGGGGGAAAATCGTTCTGGAAGAGGCTGTTTGTAATCTTTTGTAGTGTTGACTATCGCAAAGTATCAGAGGAAGTGTTAAGTAATTCGTATTTCTTGCAATCGCAAAACCTTCAGCCCCAAAATAGGTCCTCTTTTACCTGGGCTGCCCGCATTGCGAGCATTGCGGGCCCGAATGTAACGCCACCGAACACTTATCGCCCCGAATGGAAGGGGTGAGGCGGGAGCGGGAGCGGGGCGTAGGCGGGGGCGGAGTCGGAGGCGGGGGCGGAAGCGAGGGCGGGGTGGCGGATGATCGGGTGGGAGCGGAGGCGGTGGCGGGGCGGTGGCGGGGCGGTGGCGGGGCGGTGGCGGGGCGGTGGCGGGGCGGTGGCGGGGCGGTGGCGGTGGTGGGAACAGAGGCGGGGCGGAGGCGGAGGTGGGGCGGGGCGGAGACGCGGGCGAGTGCGGGGGATGAGGATGGGGCGGGAGCGGAGGTGGAGGCAGGGGCGAAGGCGCAGGTGGTGATGGAGGCGGGTGCGGAGGTGGGTGCGGAAGTGGGGGCGGTGGCGGAGGCGGGGCGGAGGCAGGGGCGGAGGTGGGAGCGGGGTGGAGGCGCAGACGGGGGCGGGAGCTGAGGTGGGGACAGAAGCGGAGGCGGAGGCGGGGGCGAGGCGAAGGCGCTGGCGGGGGCGGAGGCGGGGTCGGACGAGGGGGCGGGGGCAGTGCCCCTCCTTGTTCAGCTCTCAACGCCCCCGCCTCACCGTCGCCGCCCGACGCGGGAGCTGCCCCGGCACGTGGGTGCGCAGAAGTGGGAGCAATGAGCGCGATTAGGATGCTGCTGTCTGCTCGTGCACTGCTCATTTAAAATGGGCAGGGGCGAATCTGACGTAACTTCTCCTGCTACGCTCCTTGTGCTTGAACACTTTCATTTCTTCTTGTATCTTCTTTGTATCGTTGGAACACGATTATTACTGTTTTTTAGGGCTAAGAACATTTTTGCAGTGTGTTAATCATTAGCATGCTTTTTAAATCGTTTTTACTATTTTATTGTCATTCAACCCTGTGTCGAGTTTGTTGCAAGTAATATTGTATGCTTTTAAACATATCGCTTTGAATTTTACTGATGATAATGATTTTCCTGGCTAATTTCTTCTGCTTGCCAACTTCGTCAATAAAAACCAGCACATCGTTAAAACCACGCCGTAATTTTACCTGTAAATTGTATCTAATCGATGACATACCTGCACACTGATTTCTATAAGATATTTTAATTCCAATCACTATATTGTATCTTGCTTTCAATTAAACACTTTAGGCAGAGTTTAGCAGTGAGAAAGATACATTAGTGAGACAAAATATTGAATAAAAAAAAGAGAAAGCAAATGGTGACAGCCTATCCATTATGAGGAAGAAAATTTGGCAAGTATATGAAAAACTTCACTATTTATATTCTCTTCTCAGCGAAGGAAATAGAGTTTCGTTCTCAGATTTCGTGCCAAACTAAACAAATAAGTGATAATTAAAAAATGACAAATATTAAACTAGATGACTATTTTGAAACTTATAGCTTCGTTATTTTCTCCGGCGAAATCTGTGATAGAGAGTTGTGTTAAGTCTCGTTAACAAACCATACACCTTCACCATCCTCTTGTAACACTTTAACGGTTTATTTTATATTTGCAACAGTACTTATCATCAACTGACCTTCTAAGTTGCTAACAAGCAACGAAAATACAGACTAATGAAAACCAACAAGCTAACAGCAAATCCTGGGCGGCTGCTTCCATGGAACTACAGGACGCAGGATCAACCAGCCACATCTCCTTAACACACTTTCGAGTTATTGCAAATAATTATACACGAAGCATCCAACTGTTTGGAATCATTATGATGAGGTTAATGTTAAAAACGTTCCTCACAATTATATAACATTGGAAGTTATCCATGTTTTAAGAATTTAGTAAAAGGGGGAAAATAATTCGAATTCTAATAAGAATATAACATATTCCTCGATCATTTAACTAGTTCATTAGGTAGTGGCATTAATAGGTAGTGGTTGGGTTGAGCCTGATATTTTTATCTTCGCAGCTGGCTGCGATATATTTTTGGCTGACGAACAAGGGTGTGTAAATTCATAGTGATTACAAAACAATTATTTGGTTACACCTATTATTGAATGAACAAGGGGGTGCAAATAAATATAGACATAAACATTATTATTCAATATTTCGAATGTCTTGACCCATCTTTTTTTATATGTTTCAGGTTTGGCAGTGATATTATTTGTATTTATGTAGACATTTATGAAAGAACCCGTACACATTTAATAGTTATGTGTGTAATAGTCATTGTTTAATAGGCAAAATTAAAAAAGCAAACAAAACAGATTGAATATTCAATAAAAAACCGATATTTTTTCTAATAATTGTATTAATTTGCTATTAGAGCATGAGCTAAGAACATGTGTTATTTAATGACTTATTGAATGAGTTTGAGAGGAAAAGTGGAAGTCAATTATCCTCCACTACGATGTAGTTACACATAGTCCAAGTATTACAGCCGCTACATCTTTATGTCTCCCATTTTCCATACAGTAAAAATGATGTCATCTCTACAATATTCCATTATGAATGTGAAATGCTCGTTGCATCCGTTCTTCACGATTAAATAGAAATGTAATCGAATTAATGTCCCTTGAGTGCAATGGTATAGTTACCCTGTCCCTGGTGTGCAATGGTGCAGTGCAATGGAGTGCAATAGGACACTCCTTGTTATTTCGAGTAAATAAGCAAATCTTACAAACAATCGGTCATGATATAATTATGTACTACTTGAAGCTTCGTCCAAAATGATATCGTAAGACTTTTCAATCAACGTATTTTTGACAAGTGGTGTAAGGACGAGAGGATACACGTGGCGTAACGAGTTGGTGCGGCGCCAATTTGGCAGCGAGAGTCCGAGAACAGCAAGTTCGAGACCGACCTAAAAGTGGTGATGTTTTCATCATCTGGACTATGTGAATCAGCGACAGACAATGAGAACGATATGGAAGGCGAAGGAATGCCATGTGTAGTACGAATAAGAAGTATCATGTTTCGGGGCGCGAGATAAGACTGTCGTGCCTCGTCAACGTCTGTAATGGATACGACTGTCGAGAACGTCATGTACTTCGATCGTAGCAGATCTTGCCACACTTACGAATAGAACAGCTACTACGGATAATCTGCAGCGAAAGCTCGTCTTTAACAAATGGAATATCTTCTACGACTAACATGTCGCCTACAAATAGAATCACTTACGTCAACTGTATTAAAAAATATGACTTCACCCTACAACACTAATGATTTGTACTCCTAAATTATTACGTGCATTTATAATTCTACTCTTTATTAGAATGTTCGCTTTTGTTAATGTTCTTAATTCACACTATTCTAATTCACAATTAGACTTACGAATACTAGAATACGAAAACCACATTCAAGTAAATTAAAATGAACAAAACAATACGAAACAACAAGTGATTAATTAAAACCAATGCTCATCGCTATCAGAACTTTGGTCATATGAATTGGTGGCGTTGGCAAACAAACATCTATACGTGTATGATGTTAAAAGAGTGACTCAAGGAATTCGTTGTGAAAGCGCCCTCAAGACGATAAACAAAATTCGAGATTGCGTTAGATTTAGTTTCGCTTTCATGAAGCAACAGTAACTGATACATGTAGACATCACACTTGTATGAAGACACTGCACTTACAAGAAGATGTTGCACTTACATGAAGATGTTGCACTTACATGAAGATGTTGCACTTACATGAAGATGTTGCACTTACATGAAGATGTTGCACTTACATGAAGATGCTGCGCTTATATGACGACACCGCGCTCATGTGCAGGCACCGCACTCAAACACGGACTCCACACACATAAGCAACCACCACCTTAAATCCACAACATGTTTTCGCTTCACCGCGGGAGAATCGCTTTGTTACCTGCATCAGTCGCAACCCAGGCTGTCCGTCGCCGCCGCCGCCTTCGGAGCGCCGTGGACCTCCCGCAAGCGTGTTCGGGGGATCCCCAGCAACAATAGGTGGCAGGCGAGCGGGCGTGCTCGGCGCGGATGCAGGGGCCTCGACCCCAGGACACCTGCACACGGGGCCTATTTATACCCGATGCATCATCGGCAGCCAATGGGCTTCGGGGCGGGGGGCGGGGCGAGGGCGGGGTGGGGGCGGGGCCGGGACGGGGCGGGGGCGGGGCCATCGAGGGGCCACTACCTCGCGGGTGTCACCGGGGGCTCCACAGGCGCGTGAAACGCAAGCGCGCGCTCTCTCGCGCGCGCGCCGCCGCCGCCTCCGCCGCCGTGCGGCGCCGGAAGGGGCGGGGGGCGGGCGGTGATGTCACGCCTATAGCGGAGACGGCGGCGGCGGCGGCGGTGGCGGCGGCGGTGGTGGCGGAGGCCGCAGCCTGCAGCCGCCGCCGTCCAAACACGCCAAACATTAAGCCCGAAGCAGCAGCTCGGCCGAGATGGCCGCCGCCGCCGCAGCGGTGCGACTCCTCCGCCGCCGGCTCCGCCCCCGCGCCGCCGCCACCACCACCGCCGCCACCGCCGCCGCCGGTGCCCTGTGAGCGCCGCGGGCCATGGGGAACTCGCCCTGCTGCGGCACCGCCAGGAAGCGCGCCGAGGTAACGGCCTCTTGTCGCCCGCGCGCCGTCCGCCACCGGAAGGAGCGATCTTTACGGGGAAGCGCCTTGATGAAGATCGGTCTCTCGGTGGCGTTCATTCCACCCGTCTTCAGCTTTCGTGGAAATCGGAGGGGGCGGGAAACCGGCCACACGACGGTTACGTAATTGTGGAGCGACGATCTCAAAATTCATAATCATTCTCGTTGATTGCTGCCTTCCCGATTGGGAAGGCTTATCTGAAGAACGTTGGAATGAACTGGACGTTAACTCGGTGGACTGTAAACATTTCTTACGCACGTACGCAAGATCAACCTGCGCGAACAAGCGTTCGCATTACCATCCGGTTCCTCTACGTCGTACGCATCATTGTCCCATAACCGCGTGGATCATCGCCCTCTGCCGTGGACGCGTTTGTCGACAGAATTCGTCGTCGCGCAGGCGACCGCGTGGGCTTCTGGATTGAAACCCGCCCGCCCGCCGGCCCGCGGCGTGGTGGTGTGGGCTCCCGGGCTGGGACCGCCAGCTGCGACCGCCGCGCCGCGGCCCCGCCCCCTCTTACATGCATGTTGATGCGCTTCCGGGAGGGCGCGTAAAACAAACATGAACGTGGGAACGCCACGCGGCCGCGCGGGCTACATTATGAGGCGGCACGTTGTGTGCACCCTGCTACTGAAACGATTTGAAACAGTGAATACCACACATTCCGGGGAAGTACACCCAACATGGGTTCTGTAATGCTACTTTCGTTTGGATAAAAGAATTGCCGTTTATTGTGGCGTCGTGGGCCGCAAGTCAAAACTTGAAAATTCAAATTTTAAAAATTTAGTTGTAAATGGGATATGAAACATTCTGAACGAAAATTCCCAACAACAAGATGTGAAATAATGTTTGCAGGTTTTACTTTCTCACTATTACTTCGTAAGAAGAGAAAGTATTGTAATCGTGCACCTGAAAGTGGAGAATTTTCGACAGAATAACTCTTATTGCCGGGCCATGGTGACGCAGAAGTGGATAAATTTTGTCTGTACATAAAGTAAATTACCTCTAACATGTTGTGTAGTCAGAATCCATTTTTTGTGGTTTCTTGATATCCAAAATTCGATTGATACCAAAACGTCTGTTTGTCCGTTCGTCCGTGGTCAACGCAACCGCCTAAACCTTTCAGTCGAATTTCTCTAAAATAGATTTTTCTCTATCGACTTAAATGAACTCGAGACCCTCTGATTTTGAAACGGATACTTCCATTTTGGAGGTACTTTATATCGTACCTCTCCTCAATAACACTTTCAAAAGCGAATAGTGACCGATAATTACCATTGAAATCCATGATTTTTCGAAAATTGGAAAAGTTTAGTTTTTTCGGCTACAATATTGAAGACAGAATTTTTGTCCTGAATGAAATCTGTTTATTAGAGATAGATCTTAAAATAAACTCCTGTACAATTTTTTCGAAAATATGAGAAATGTTCACGTAATTTTGCTGAAATATAGACAATTTTTAATTTTTAAAACTTTTTTCCAAAAACGGCTCCATTTTTTAGATTTAAATTCCCTTCTCGTATGTATCAAAGCTCTTTAAAAGTATTGGTGCTAGTCTCTAGAAAAACTTATGGAAACACTCTGTGTTTTCGAAAATATCATTTTATCATTTAAAAATTACTTAATAGGAGATTTAGATTTTTATCTTCAACATAATCTGTTTAAAAATATCAGCTCTTCAAAAAGGTCATGTACAATTTTTTGAAAAAAAAAGATCGAGTTTTAGCGTAATTTTTGATAGGATTTTATGAGAATGATGCGGGTTTCATTTCTGTTGAATTCTCTGAATTTCCGAAAATTGCAAATTTAGAAATAATGCGAGAACGTTTGTGCAGTAGCACCACTAGTTTATTTTTCTACAGAATAAGTTCGTATAAAAAGAATCAGAAAACATGGAATTTTTATTTTTTTTAGAATTGGTGAAAGAGAGAGAGAGAGAGAGAGTGGGAGGGAGAGGGAGAGAGAAACTGACTTTTTGTATGTTTTCGCCTCTAAAGTTTACAATCGGAATGTATAACACAGTTTCTAGACTATGTCATTTTCCCGCCCTCAAAATAGGTTAAATAGACTCTTTCATAACGAGAATTCACGTATTTCGTAATTTCTTGAGGGAGATTCCATCGTGTTCGAAGCCTCAAGCATCACCAACAACACATCGCAAGTGAACCCTTTGCGATTCGAATCGCTCCAGTTGGCGGTAAATATAGACTATTCTGTTTAGCATGCGGGTGCCAGCCGTGTGCTCGCTTCGTCGTGCGTTCGCCGAGGCAGGCACGCGCTGGGTTCATGGTGGCCACCCGCACAGGCTCTGCGGAGCGGGCGGGACAGCGCTAACAAGCCCAGGGACCGGCAACAGGTGCGCCGCCACCGCTCCCACCTCCCCTCCCTGCGCCGCCCCCACCCCCATCCCCACCGAGCGGGCCCCTTCCCCTGATTTATCGTCCAATGTTTCGCATTGAATCGCTGCCTCTTTCCGGTCGTGCCGCTTGACTGATGAATGGCGGGCATTGAGAAAAACGACGGTCCCATGCAACGTTTTCAAGAAAGGAGTGGAATTGGTATGATTGAAGGCTTTTTCTCTTGTTCAAATACTCATCGATTCAAATTTGAATTATTGAGTTATTAACTGCAGTAACCTTTGTTGTGTTTCAGTCAGAGAAAGTGTGATGCAGACAGTAATAAATTATGTGAAACGCATTCCTCGCTGTGTATGTGAAGATGCAAAGACGGAAAGTATCTAAATATGTGATTTACTGCCAACAAATGATAAATGCGCCAGTGCTACCTTTCAATTTAAATTGACAGCTCATGAAAGCCAATTTATTGCGACGACTTTCCATTGACTACAGCAGCGATTGAGTAAAGAAGACCTCTCTTCTCCTGTTGCGCCATCCTCTATGTGAGTGCGTGACTGTGCAGCACCTTGAACATTGTCCAGCATTTTCAAACAGAAGAGGGGGAACTTGTAGAAATGACGTCATGGTACTTCGATCATGTTTTGTCAGTTAATCAAAGATGGACGAAAATACGCGGGCAGCACAGACAGTATTTCTTCACCCGCTGCCTGTTATCAAGTGATTAAGCTTCTCGGCTTGCTCTTATGCCATAATTAAATTAGATTTGTGTGGTGAAAGTGTTGTGTTATCAGTGAAAGTGTTGCGTTAGTACACCAGTTAACCACAAGCTGCGGAGAGTACGATGAATTGTTTATCTTTGAAGGTAAGAGATCCACCAGGTAAGGATAAAAGATGCAAAATAATGTGAACTCACGGTTTGGCCGCAGCGAAGGCGAATTGTTTGTTGTGCCAGTTGGGTTAATGCGCTAATCTACAGTCTCCTTTCGTGCGAGACCCAGGGGCCACGTGAATCCCAGATCCGTGGCGATAGGGACGTGCTGCCGGGGCGGTCGCGTGGGCCAGGACCTATTGTGCGTCTCATTCTCAGCTGTCTGGTAAACGGCTGCAATTGCTGGGATCGCGACGGGCCGTGCCGGGCCGGGGGCGGGGTCAGCACGTACACGCGTGGCAGGGGAGACCTCTGACCCCGCGGGCCGGCCCTTGGACGTCGCGAAGACGCGACGGTCTGGCAGCCGGCCCGACCGACCGACCGACCGACCGCCCGGCTCGCTCGCGCCCCGCCGCGCCGCCGAGACCCAGGTGCGCCAGTTCGCGCTCCCGTCGGTAGAGAGCGTTCGCGCCTACTCGACGCGGCGCCGGTTCAATCCTCGTCTGCTGTGAAGTTCAGACCTCCCACAGTTTGTTCGTTGGTTTTTCGTAACGTCCGTGAAAGCAAATAAATGTTCAAATTGAAATTGTGATTTTCGTACTGGTCGTGGAAATTCGAATATCGAGAGTTGTTTCATTTAGAAAGCGAGTGTTGGTAGATATTTTTTTTCTCGTCCTATTGGCCCACAGTTTCAACTTTTACAAGACTTGTTCATGTTCTCATTTGCAGGGAATACCGTTCCACAGGCAAGTGCGTTAAGTTTTTTCGTTAATTGTTTATTCTTTGTTTTTTAAAGTAACGCATGAGGTGGCAGAGTTGTGCATGTGGATTTGATCTTAATTTTAATTAACATCAACAACGCTCTTAAAAACCGTAACCTCGTCTTCTAACATTTGACCACTGTAAGCGTCCTTTCATGTCATTCATTATAATATAACGAAAACTAGTAATTGTATTTTTAAATACTTATTAAAAGAGGAGTTAACATGACTGAGTTTTATATTTCAATTTGACTTCATTTGGTACTGCTGATGTATGTCCTATTGTAATTACATTTCAAATATTTGCAACTCATTTTCTTAAATAGATAGGAATAACATTTGTCAAAATTATAATTCGTCATATCATCTTGAAATGCGTGTTAAGAACAAACATCCTTGTGAATGCATACGAAATATGGCTACTAGATGGCAGCAGTTGTCCCGTTTCTTAGGTAGAACATACGACATGCTACACTGTTGTTGGGTAATTGTGCTTCTTTTAAAGTATTTATTATTAAAATAGTGAAAAATATTTAAATAGTTCAGGCAATCAAATTAAATAAAAAAATTAAGTTCATGGGACAATTTGACTACGATATAGTATGTGCGCCTCCAAGATAGGCAACCTTCAATATTGCATTCGGAAGACAATCTCATCGCCGGCTTGTGTTTGAATTGTACCTCGAAAAAATGCGTGTCCTCCCTGTGACTACACTGAATCCATTGATTGTATTATAAAATAATTATTGCAGTATTTTCCAACGTCACTACGAACTCAGTGTAAATAAGACCATACCAATAAAGAGTTCATGATACATGAAACTTAGGAACTGTTTTCATTTTCCACACTGAAAAGGTTATTTCTGAAGTTTCGTAAAACGGAATGAAATTAACATTATTTCAGTTCCACTGAACTAAATGAATTGTGTATTATTTTATAAATTATAATTATTTTTCGCACCTTCAGATGGATTGACACTTTTCCGTAATGAAACGTAACTAATAATCTCATATTCAAATCTCATACAACAGAAATTATCAAATTGAATCAGCAATCTTAGAATAAAAATAAATATGGAGAATGAAACCGGTGGTAGTCTTCTTGTTTTCGTTATTCACCCTTTTCAATGTGAATTGAGTAATGCTAAAAAATTTCCTGTTGGAATATCTTTGACACCCCTAAAGTGCATCAATCGCGGCGTTCCTTGCCAAATCTCCGAAATTTTTTATCTGTAAACTGACTTGTGACAGAAAGGAATGATGAAAATATTGCTAATATTTCCTTTCTGAGTTTCAAGAACATGCTATACCATGAATAAACAAATGGTACAAGAGATAACACATTGCGTTTCTTGTGTTCTGAAACAGGTAGTTTTATCATTTGGATTTGATTGTACACATTAAAATCTGAATAGATTCGAAAATTTATTTGTTAGTAGACAATTATACACATAGAAAAAAATGTTATCAATTTACTGAACAAACGAATGCGAAAGAATATTCTGATTTTCTTGGGAAAAGAAATGAATGGTTTAATATCCTTGAAGGTAATTTCTCCACTGATAGTATGCTCTATTTTCGTAAATGAATGAAAGATGAGCACATGATGGATTTCTCTTTATATTTCTTTGAGAAAGTAGGCAATGCATTCCATGAATTCTCTTCAGAAATGTCAATATGAAAGGAAATCCAAAGCTGCCTTTGTATTATCATTTCAAGTCTGGCTGATGGCTGATAACCCCAAGAAGGCGGGGCGTTCAAAGATAGCATTGGAATGCAATGTTATTTCTAGATTTCCTTCCAATGCTTACTTCTTTTTGTCACCATTGATCGGCGAGGCTCATACCTCAAATGTTCTATATTTGCATAATTTGTGAAACTTTAAATCCCTAGTATGACTTAATAATTATAAAGTAAGGAAATTTAAATTAACAAAAAAACATTCATTTCCGATTACTTTATTCCGATGCGTCTGAAAATTCATAACCGTAGAACAATAATTGATTTGACTAAGTGTGAGAGGCAATGCCATTTTAAAGCAGTATTAGAATTATTAAATTATTTTACATTACACTACGTACGTACATACGTTACGTAACATTTCACTACGTTATAGAAATATTCTGAATATACTTGAAAGTACTGTAAAATATTGATTCTGGAAGTTTTTTATTAGTTATTTTGAGTTCCTTGAAGAATGTGATCTTGTGTAGATCCGTGGTATCAAACTTGAAGCTGGTAGAAATTGAGAGATATTAGTCTCCTATGTCGAGGAACGGCTTTTAACAAGCACTAAATTGTTGGGCTAACAAATCATTTCTTGTAGACAAGAAGTTGATTAGAAGTCAGCGTTTCTAACTGCGCTGTTATATTAACGCTCCGTTACGTATTTTGGAGCTCACAAGTGAACAAACAAAAATAGTAAGAATTTTTCTAGCTGTAGAATGTGTGCTATGAGTAGGAAATGGAATTTATTGTAAAAAAAATCAAAATGAGGCAATGGATGTATTTATTTTTTCTAAAATATGTAAGACAAAATAGAAAATATGTAAAATAAAATTTCAATATTGTGCTTAAAATAGCTCTACACCAGCTCTTCAAACTACAGAAAGTCGATTCAGAGCGGCTGAAAGAAAGTTATACTCTACAGAAGCAATATTGTACACTAGTTTTCACCACAAACAAGTTTTATTCGAAGTATAAAATATGTTCGTTAATTGTTGTACAATGTTGTACACAAGGAGACGGTGCTCAAGTGAATAGTAGTACCGTATAGCCAGTGATGGACCCAGGAGTGTGTGTGTGTGGGGGGGGGGGTGAAGAGAACATTCCTCCCCTTAAATACAACAACGCGATAAAACAATGATCTGTTCAATTTTTTTAAAAATTTCCATTGAATTACACGGACTGTATAAAACGTAAGCAAGTCCTGTTTTGTAAACTCTAAAAAATACTATTGAATGCAATTATCTCGCTCAGTAAAAATATGTATTTACATGGAAATTCTTTCCCTAGCGATCAGTGATTGATCAGTGATCTCTTTGATTATCTCTAGTGCAAGAGAAAAGTGAAAATATCGTTGATAGATACAAAATTTTCTCCAGGACAAAGAATTACTGATAAGTCGGGGAACCATCGATTTCTGATAAAAAGCTCCTTTACATTTACATGCACATGTCGTTTATAGAGTAAATTAAAGGCAAAGGGGGTAGGCAAAAACATGTGAAACTTGAAGACTCGTGCAGTTATATGAAAAGTCTTGATTTTTTTAAAATTATACAGATGCTTTATTAAAATAAGTGTGGGATATATTTCCATAGAATTCATTGTGAATTAGATATACCTACTTTTAATTGAACTTGAACTTACATAATTAAAAACAAATGTTTTTTTTGAAAGAGTAAACGAACTTGCCGAACGAAAGACCCATTTCTGTGATTAACGGAGAGGACCATCTGGAAGAATGTTTTTGAGGGTGGAAAAAATAAATCATTAATTTCAAGACCAAAAACTGTTACGTGGGAATAAAGAATACTGGTTAATTTACCATCAGTTGTTAAATTAAAAGAATATACTTTATAAAGGCATGCGTCCTACCCTGACCAGGAGACCTCAATGCAACTTATTAATGGTGGTTAATTGAGCAGAGATTTTCGAAAAGAACGTTCTATGAGGGCTTACATAATTTTCATCCCGGAACAGAAGGAAACTTCCGCGGCTCCGCGTTAGTGGCGATTCTATGATATTCTGAAAATCTTGTAGACATCTCACAATTTCTATTTTATTTATATATTGCATTTATTTCAATATTATGTGAAAACTCTAATCGTTTTAAATACGCACAGCTTTACGACAAACATTAATTTTGTATTTTTTTAAACTGCTGGTTGTTTGCGTCGACTGGTCAACTTTTTCTACCAAACCAAATTCTAAAGAAGCTTATTTATTAACATTGTAAACAGTAATCTATTGCATTCAGTCGAACATATTCATCAATAGTTTTTACTTTCTCGCTCCCGCTCCCGCGATCTTCTAACACGTGGTGTAAAGTGAATCCATGTTTTATGGGTCCTTGAAACCGAAAAATCGAATCACGGCAAAACGTCTGTCTGCCCGTCTGACTGCCCGACTGTCTGTCCGTCTGTCTGCCCGCCTGTCTGCCCGCCTGTCTGTCCGCCTGTCTGTCCGCCTGTCTGTCCGCCTGTCTGTCCGCCTGTCTGTCCGTCTGTCTGTCCGTCTGTCTGTCAGTCTGTCCGTCCGTCTGTCTGTCCCTCTGCCTGTCTGTCTGTCCGTCCGTTTGTCTGTCCGTCTGTCCGTCTGTCCGTCTGTCCGTCTGTCCGTCTGTCCGTCTGTCCGTCTGTCCGTCTGTCCGTCTGTCCGTCTGCCCGTCTGTCCGTCTCTCTGCCTGTCTGTCTGGCCGTCTGTCTGTCCGTGCGTCTGTCCGTGCGTCTGTCTGTGAACAAAGCTAGCGGCGAAACAGGTCAGTCGATTTTCTCCAAAATGGATGTTCTCCAATCGATCTGGCTGATGTCGCGGCCCCTTAAATTTGAAACCGATATTTTAATTTTGGGGGTTCTTTATATAAAGCCCGTGTGATATTTTCAAAATTTTCAAAAAATAGCTTCAACGTTTTTGATTAAACATTGTTATTGAATAATGTCAAGCACGTTTAACAGAGTGGCACAGATCTCATTTTCTTTGAAAACCCTGATTTTTCGAAGTTTGAAAAAATTCAAAAGTTTATTGGCGTCTTCTGACAACTACAATTATGAAGATAAACATTTTTCTTAATGAAATGTGTTCATGAAAAACAGAATAAAAATAATGTCATGATCAAGTTTTCAAAAACATGAGTATTTTTAGCGAAATTTTATGCAAAACATAGGCAATTTTTATTTTCGTTAAACATTTTTTCTTTAAAACAGCACAACATTTTTTTATTAAATGTAAGCCTTAGCGTAAAGGACGCTTAAGAGAATGGGCAAGTCTCATACCTTATTTTTCGAAAATTAAAAAAAATTAAAAATGTTCAGTGTCTTCCAACAACTGCAATTGCGAAGATGCATTTTTTTTCTTAATGAAGTCTGTTCATAAAGAACATATCTTCGAATAATATCTTGCTAATTTTTTGAAAATATGAGTTTTCTTTGTGTAATTTGGCTACAAACATATCCCCCAGCTCCAAATTTACTGCGTTTCGTGAACATAAGTTGAGAGGTGTTTGGAAGTTATTGCTATAGTTATAAAAGTTAAAACTAACAAATTACTTCTTTACTTCAAGAAATTTTTATCTCTGAATATGGTATATTTCATTTCTAAAAGTTAGAAAAACCTATTAGCAACATGTGAGAAAGATGTACTATAAATCACACTTGAAGGTAGGTTATTCCTTTCATGGCAGAATATTTACGAAAATACACGTAACGATTTGTTTACATTTACAGAAAATTTACGAAAAAGCAAGAAACGTCTTTGAAAATTCAAGATGAACATTTTGAAACAATTGAACTGAAATTTTAGGGAGTATTTTCATGTTCCTGCCATTGGCGCCATTGATGAATTCCTAAATATACACAATACATCAGACTTTGTAATTGTTAAAACCATTGAATATCATGCCTATACTAATAGGTGGAAGCTAAAACAAATTCCATTAGCATATTCGAAAGTTTAAAAACAGATTTCAAACACATTTCATGAAATCACAAAAAGTTTCAATTCAAATAGAAGTGATTGTGTTATTCGAAGAAAAGAGTTTTCTAATTTGTTGGTAAACTTTAAGATGTGGATATGCGAATATGCTGGATTTGCCACATATGTTAATATGTGGATATGGATATGATAATTTGATTGCTTAGATTTCTGACGCATGAGTACTAGTTATTACATGGCTTTGATAATTACAATGTCTCTGATTTATTTGTCTGTTTCAGCAGTCGTATTTCCCATTTTAGCTATTCCTTCGTAAAAGGGCCTTTTCAAGCAGCTTCTTCGCGCGCGTGAAGTGAGGTTGCGTTGTGAGACGCAGGCTGTCGCGCGCGCGGCCATTGCACCCCTCGACCCCTTTCCGCGCGGCGCGGCCTCCTCCGGCGCCGGCGCGCCGCCTCGCCCACGCGCCCGCCGCGACGCCGCCCGCCCGCCCGCCGCCCACTCCCGCCGCCCGCCGCCCCGCTGCCTGCCACCCGCCGCTGGACGTCCGTTGCCCGCTGCCCGCCGCCTCCGCCAACCTCCGCCACCCCGTCAGCCCCCGCCGCCCCGTCGCCGCCCCTCCTGTCGCCGGTCGCCGCCCCCGCCGGCCGCCACCCTCGCAAGCCCGCCGCCCGTCGCTCGCGCCCCCGCTCCCGCCGCCGCCGCCGCCCGCCGCCCGCCGCCCGCCGCCCGCCGCCCGCCGCCCGCCGCCCGCCGCCCGCCGCCCGCCGCCCGCCGCCCGCCGCCCGCCACCCCCGCCGCCGCCTACTGCCCGCCGCCGACCCCACCACCGCCTCGCCGTCCACTGCCGCCGCTCGCCGACCCCACGCCCGCCCCCCACCCCGCCCGCCGCCGCCCGCCGCCCCCCCGCCGCCCTAGGTCCCCCCAATCCCTGCCCGCTACCCCCGCCACCCACTGCCCGCCGCCGCCCGCCACCTGCTACCCGTCACTGCCCGCCGCCTCCGCCGCCGCCGTCCCCGCCCCAGCCGCCGCCCTCAGCCACCGCCCGCCACCTACTGCCCGCCGCTAATGCACTCCATGTGCGGCCGAGTGCCGCTGCTGGGATCGAGCGCACAGGTCGCACGCCCAACACCCGCCCCGCCCCGCCCCGCCCCGCCACTCCATCTCACGCCCACTGCGGGCGCATCCCAGCACAAAAACCACCCTTGCCCACGTCACAGCGCACCTCCTGGCATCCCTCCTTGCACCCATCCCAACATTCTTACACTTACTATTACACTTCTAACACATTTCCTTGCACATTCCACCACCTTCCTAGCATTCTTTCTTGCACATTCCGACACACTTGTTTCTGTTCTTCACCTCACGCCTCCCAGCAACACGCCCTTCCATCGCCGCCCCCTTTGGGAACTGACGCGCTGGTCACAGAGGCACCCGCCCCGACATGACCCGCCCCGGCACGCCCAAAGCGGGCATTGCATTAGGTAGGCATTTTGAGCTGGGATCAGAGACATCAGTAGAAGAGTAAGTCTTAATATAGTTCGAAAAGAATCATTAAATAGTTATGGCATGACATACTTAAAGGCCCACGCCGTCTTTCTTGGCCCCCAGATTTCCGTGCATATCTGAATTTTTCGACGGGAGCTGAGGTGGTAAAAAGGTTAGCGTACTGGGCTGCTGTACCCAAGTTTGTAGGTTCAAATCCGATCGAAGCTGTGGAAGTTTTAGGCGAAAAAATCTTTCGTAAACCTTCCTTCGGAGAGGAAGTAGAGCCGGCTGACCCATGTAGTAGATTAACTGCATGTAAAAGATCCTCAAGCCTAAAAGAAGTCTCTGAGTTTAATTCAAACAGCCTGTTTCGTCGCCCAAGATAATACCTTTATATGTTAGATGTTGATGGTGGATTTTCCTAAGAATGAGCCAAAGTGACAGCTGGTGCTGGCAACGTAACTGAAGGTTCTGTGGTCGTTGTGTCCTTGATTCCATCAGAGTCCCTTTCTGCACTCGTTCGTTTGCAGTTGGCTAACTTGTAAATGGCTTCGACACTTCCTTTTGTGATGTTCTCGTCCGACAAAAATATAGTGCGCCACGAGAAATAATTGAAATTAGGAAGCACAGTGTTATGTGTTCTTCTGTAAAAATGCCCTTTTTATATAATCATTACATTGAATTTACTTTTTGTGTGATAAATATTATGTTCATTTTAAAACCGAGACTTGAATGTGAGATGCGTACTGGAGCACATGTTTCCGACTATTGTGCTGTTGGGAGGTGAGCTGTGATTGAGAGCTTTCTATTTACTTTCGTGGCAGTTTTCTTTTACTGATTGTGAGAGCATGTTAAGAGATTTTCCACATACGTAATTATATTTAAATATTTCTCGGACTATCGTACGTGCGTATACCTCAGCGAAACTCTTTAACTTCTGCATAGGGATGTTTTCACAGGAGCCATAAACACTTTACGAAGAGGCGTGACTGAACAGCTGTCGCGGCGGAGGGATACTTGTGTAAATTTCTTATGATGTTCAGTTGTTTAGTGAACTGTCACTTTAGCTCATTCTGAGGAAAATCCTTCTATAGGTTTCCTACAATGTGAGTGGAATCTGCGCCTCCCACCCGGTTCGATGCTCCCTCGGTGGTGGCGGCGGTGGCGGCGGTGGCGGCAGCGTCGCGACGGCACGGAAGGTGTTCGCGACGCTCCGTTTAAGGCGAGCGGCTCCCGGACCTGGCGCTTCCGACCTTCGCCCGGTTTTTAAATCGCGCAGGTTGACGTTTTCGCCGACGTTTATTTGCCTTCCTAGTGGCTTTTTTTCTTTGCGATTCTGTGACCTCTCTGTAGGTTTTTTTGGTGTGAGTGATTTCAAAATTCTATAAAGGCGAAATATTTTTGTTGAGTAAGGATAGAACCACATAATTAGTAATCAGTAATAGCTTTTTGGATTTACATTAAAAGTTGTTGGTATTCTGTTTTGTTAGGTTTTGCACTTGATTGTGTTCGTGCCGTTTTCCTTGATTACTCTGCAGGTGATTCGAACTTGCTATATTTGCGAAGAACGTCATATTTATTTTACGTAATGAAAATATTTCCACAATACGTGCACTCTGAAGCGGTAGTCTGGAAAACCGATAAGTCTTATTTCCGTTTAATATTAATATCTCCATCTGCACCATAACCCAATTTAAAAACATTTTAATACCTCGCTGACAGACTAGAAATTTGCAATTGCTGTTTGTTCATTAGAAGCTTTTAGTCCGACCTCCGATCGGTCGATTATCCGAGTGAACAGATCGTTCGACCTCTTGCACAATTGACTTCTTCGAGAAATTAACAGTGGCAAAAGTCTAGCAACTAAACAAACATCTTTCGTTTTATAAACCGCAAGATGGTTGCGTTACTTTCAGCTTGTTTTTCGAGGTGTAAACATTCATCGAAAATGCAGAAAAAAAGACATAGGTAGTTTTCCATTAAAAGAAAAATTGGATGCGTCGAAGAAGCTGTACAAAAATGACACTTTTTATTTCTCAAAAAGTACCTTTTTTTTCAAATTTAGGTAAGACATGAAGATTGGAATTACTTCATGTTAGACTTGCGGCGAAAGAGGAAGGATATAGAAGAGTTTTCAGTGACAGTTGACACGGATGAAACTTAGAAGAAGAAAGCTGAAAAACACAAATTGAAATTTTGAATGTTGCTCTGTGGATTTGGCTTATCTTAGATACCCTAAAAGAGACACTTTTCTTGGAGTCGCTAATAAAATAAAAATAACTTCATTTTTATAAAAAGGTAGACCAGATTGGCGAAGTTCCCTTTCACAGTTAGTGAATAATGCCTCAATCGCTAGAGGAGAAAAGCTGTAAAAACCTACGAATCAACTTTGCGGCAGAAACACAACTCAGACTTTTTAAAAGTTTCCATAAACATTTTTTTAATTCATACACACACGCATGATTAATTTTTTATTAAAGAAATTGTCTCGATTTCCCCCCCGATAATCTGAACTTTTTGGAAATTTGACTTATCCTGTTTTCCCATTATGGTCACAATGCATACTGAAATATTGAATGAGTAATATTTTCCACTGTAAAGAAAAAGTAATGATATATAGATTTTAAACACAAAAGCTGTTTTTTTAAGCTTTTATGTCAAGATATTGTTACATCTGAGCAGAGCATCTCATTTGAGGCTCTAAGGTAACGGTATTGACTCTTTAAGTGATTGATGCCAACTTCAGTCAGTACAACATGGGAGTGTTAAATATTTTTTATTGATCGTTGCCGTCAGATTTTTTGGGGGGAAATCTTGCCGCGATCATGAGAGAAATATATGATGAACTTCTTACGGGAATCAATCTGCGTATTTCTGACTCCAAACTTGCTCAGCTGACGTCATTCTACTTGTTCAGGCCGGAGGTGTGTTTCGCTTTTACTATCGGAGGTTAAACATATGACGCGCGAGCGCAAATGACCGGGGGGGGGGCAGGAGGGGGGACTGTGGGAGAACAGGCGTAAGCAAACGCCAGCACCGGATGACCATTACGGACGTTTGCAAAGGTACACAGTATAAGAGAAAAAATATAGTTTCATATTATTGTGTGGCAAATCGATGATACCGCGTATCACAGTACAGTTTCTGAACTCTCGAAGTGCCGACACAATTTCGAACGATTTACGTCAATGTAGGGTTTGGTTTTATTACAACATCCGCATGACGTTATTACAGGTTAAGGTTTTTGTGTTGCTTCAATATTCTGCAACAGAGTCTGAAAATATTTCTAACTTAAACAACAGGTTTAATCCTGTCGATACGAATGTATTTCCTTATAAAAACCAATGACAATGTATTATTTCTATATTTTTTTTGCGTTATTCTCCGTGTCACACGATTAAATGATTGTTGCCTTTTGCCAAGAGTGTATCGTAGAAAGCTCAAACTTCTTATATGTGTTTATCGAAATACACTTTTAAATGGTTTCCTTGAGACCTCAATTCTTTTGACAATATCCTAGATTAAAATATGATTTATTCGTATATTTTCAATATATAAAGAAAGGAATATGAACAATAGTACGGACTTTACGGACTTAAGTGAGATGGCACAAGAATTATTTCAAACGTCAAATCTCTACCAGCACAGTGTCGGCTTAGAACATAGTATTGGTCCACGACTTTCCTACAAAATTATTAAACATAGTGTGATAATGTTGGAGACTTTATAATATTTTATTGCTTTCCTCGATGGCCACGGGTTTTGAAACTCCATCCTAAGTTCGCGGAGTCGAAGACTGTGGGTTCTAGTCCTGAGAAGATCACGGCTAGTTCCACCATTTGCTTTTGGCACGGTATGTTTCTCATGTGACCACGTATTGCATCTGATTCATCATCCCATCCCTAATCTTTCACTCCTCATGATCACCCCTACCGTCAATCTTCCATTGGAAGGCAATGGAAAACCACCACTATGATCATCTGCTCAGGAAAGGGAGGACATAAAGACGTAAAGCCTCATCTCTCGCCAACGCTCAGGCACCGAGTATGGTATGCACCATAATTATGGTGTACGTGGTTGTTAGCTTTGGTATACCACGCTACAACTTTCCACGCCTTACGCGGGACCCGAACCCACGAGTCCAGCGGGTCACCTCCACCTCAGCTGCGCTCCACAGGTCTGCAAAGAAACCCTTACGCCTTACTTATCCTTGCTTATCCTTAGTAATCCTTACTAATCCTTACTAATCTTTACTAATCCTTACGCCTTCGCTAGGGGAATAAAAATGCGCAAAGTAAAGACGCACATGCAACATGAACATATTCACACAGTGCGCCTTTATCGTGCAGTGAATATGACGGCGTTTACAGTACAGATTTGAACTGTATTATACTGATAAACTATACCGTATTATACTATAGGGGAAAATATTTGGATGAAAGAATATTTTAAAGAACCTAGGCCTGATGAAAGAATTTCTATTGACTTTCAATTGTAATAACTATATTAGAAGTTGGCCAAGGCATTCACAAATTACCATTTAGTTCCACGAACACATCAAATTACAGAACTTGGCATTTTTGGCAAATTTTTAGTTAGAACTAGGGGTGTAAAGTAAAATCTCCATTCTATTTGGTGAAAAAAGGGTATTCCAATAGCTCAAACAGTTACCGCGTTCTAGCGATGGGAAGAAAATGCCTGCCATAGCGTTTTCTATAGTCTCTAAACTTTTAATCCAATTTTCTCAATAGCACATTTAGAGCATTTTTATATCCCTTGTGTTCTAAGTAGTGGCGTTTTCTTTGGGTGTGCAAGTCGTGTGTCAGCGCCCAAAGCAATTTTTTTTAAAAAAATTAGATATTTTCATTTATTTGGTCTTTTGTGCGATCGACGTCGCAGATCGACATTAGCGCGTCCATGCAACGCCGGTAGTGTGCAAGCGCAGCTCAGCCCGTTGGCGAATGCCTCCAACGTCTTCAGGTCGGATCGGATGGCAGCAGAAAACGCACGCGACGTCCTTCCATTCGAGGACAAAGCATGCGAAAGCGTAGCATCTCGATGCAACGGCCTACTGGAGAGCGAGCGTCCTTGATTGTGATATTCTCTATTGCACATTGCAGCTTTTAGCGATACTCTTGAAATTAATCTTGTTTTTTTATAAGGATAATAAAAAAGTGGAACAGTAGTTTTAAATAATCGCTTTCCTTCCCTTTCGTATGAAGAAAAGAAACAACTAATTGATAATGGGCGACCACGTCCTAACCTGTTAATATTTCAGAATTTAATTTTAAAACGAGAACCGGAGAGTGGGAAAACCGTCGAGGATGTCTTTTTAAATACTTTAAAATGTATTACACCAATATTTGCAGTAGAAAATACATCCTCATTGTTGTTATTTTTCTACTAGATTCCCTTCATTCTTCCAATGTAAATTAAAATAAATCAGGATTCTGTTTATATAATTCAATTTTACTCAAAACACGTAAGTGAAAAGAGTAGTAACACTTTCCTTCAGTACCAGCGCCCTAGGTCTAGAGTGAGGAGACGCCACTGGCTCCAAGCCCCGCAATTAAGCTTGTTGGCACGCCCACTAGCGCTGCGTGCGGAATCATTCGCATTTACTCCCTCGTCTCTCACACGCACGCGGCACGAGCGGGTCGTAAACCGGAGTTTATGGAATGTTAATTCCCGCACACGGCGGGGAGAGTGGATCCCACTGTGTGTGCGACCGCGTGAGTGTGCGTGTGCGTGTGTGGGTGTGTATGTGCGGGCGCGTGCGTGTGCGTGAGTGCATGTGTGCGCATGCATGCGTGCGCGTGCGTGCATGTGCGTGCGTGTGTGTATTGTGCGCGTACGTACGCGTGCGCGCGTTTGTGCGCGTGCGTGCAAGCGCGTAAGTGCGTGGGTTAGTGAGTGCGTGTGCGTTCGTGCGTGCGTGAGTACGTGTGCGTGTGTGAGCGTGCGTGCAAGCGTGTGCGTGCGTGCGCGCGTGTGTGTGTGTACATGCATGCGTGTGTGTGCGAGTGGGTGTGCGTGCGTGTGCGTATGCGTGCGTCTTTGTTATGGGAACGGCCTCGGGCGCGGAGGCGCGAGGACCATGTGCCCCGGCCCATAACTCGTCAGTTATCAGCCGCCGAGAAGCACCAACACTCGAGCGTGCCCGAGCAAAAAGGACGCGCCCGCTTCGCAATTGCAGGCGGGCTGGCTGACTGGCTGACTAGCTGGCTGGCTGCTTGGACGCAACGCAGGGCGAGGGCCTGCGCGCATGCGCGAAATCTTTCGATAATTCAAAGGCTTGGTGCAGTAACAAGATCATCCTCACCAAGTCTCCCACTGTTCGTAAATGTCAATACCTCGGTTGTGGTCGAAGTGTATTGTTTTGTTACAACCCCAAACCTTTCAAATGATAAGTGACGCCAAACTCAGAAACAATCGCCAACTGGGATTTTCAGTTGAACATCCAGATTTAGCTCTTTCTATCGTGTAAACAATTTAATTAACATCTGAATACTGTAGTATCAAACTTCAATTTAACGACCAATTGAAATGTAGTCTAATGCAGACTAATTATCTCCTTATTAATCTCTATTTAAATTGATCATTAAGTTGAAGTTTGATACTTCCTATAGTGTTCTAGAGTATGTTACATCAAAAAGTGGCAGGATAGCGCGGGATTCTCGATTTAGTTGTGTTTCGTCTTTAATTGAAACTGCGGGTCTCGTGAACTACAGTTTATTAATATAGCTTTCTTTCTCCCGTATCTGATGCATTTGTCTCTGTTTGTAAAACTTGTGATTTTGTACGACCGAATACGTTTTTTCTAACAATAAATACGAATGTGTGTTGTTTGTAAAAAAGGGTTGAATGGAAGAGTTGAATGGATCAACGAGACACGTGCACAAGTCACGTAGATTCTAAAGTGCATGCAGCGTGATCTGGAGATAATTTTTTCATTGCATCTCCTGCACAATTTTCTTAGTGAGGCTTTGTTAAGCGCACGTTCAATTATTTCTGAGAAGATCTTTATTAGTTCAGAGAACTTCGCATATTGTTTAATCTGTAGTGTTCTGCGGGTTGCTATGCCAGATGTCACTGTTTTTAGGGGGGGGGAATTGCTTCTTACGCGTTACTTTAAAAAAAGTGAACGCGTCTATCACATGTCGCCGATTTGCAGCATTTAAAAGAACCTTCAGCTTCAAAATCTCTTTGAACTGAAATTTAAAACATCTCGCAGTCCTAGCAATAAATTGCAATAAATGACTCATTGCTCATGCCCCTAGCAATAAAAGGCAGTGCTCTATTAATGGCATTGTGGGGAGAGACCTGCACTGCTTGATTTTTCGGGGTGCAAAAATCGACGTAACGCATGTCATATGATTATGCAGCTTGTAAAAGTACCTTTTGGAACCATTGGATTTTCATCAACAGGACAAGCCTCCAAAAATGTTTTGCTTTTGTGCTGGTACTTGGTAGCAGCATGAGCGAATGTGGAATTGATTAAGTAGATGAAGTCCTTCCCATTCTGTGCCACATAAAGTGGTGGTACATATAGGTCATACGATAAGTAAATGAGCAAATAAATGCATTTAAAGCTTTCAAATTGTATGTAGGCAACGTTTTGCAACGCTATTCATCTAATTACAAACTAGGTAGTAAAGACATTTAACAAAAAATTGAAAAGTCAATGTATGCGTATGCTTTTGTTACTGTTAAGCGTTTTCTTATTGTACTTAGGCCATTTCACGTAAGTTAGCTAGGATATTCTGAATACGTACAGAGATTTCATTCTTCGCGAGTGAGTACTTTGTCATTTTGAAAATGATAAGTTGAAATAATTGTTCCTCTTTTGACTTCATTGAAATTCATTGACTTCATTTGAATGCAAACGAAGAATAGATTTTTTTTAAATTTCATTTATCTGTGAGTATGTATTCAGAAACGAACGTGCTATAAGTCTACACAAGAACATGCAAACGTAATATAAGTAGTTTCAGATTTCATGCATTAAACTGCAACTCGTGCCTCTACAGCACGGATTCAAGAAATTGTATTCGCTGATTCAACAATGTTGCATCCGGTTGAGAAACAACTTGTAAGGTAGAGACTCCAAGCGTCCATTGTAAGTATTGCATGCAAGATAAATATCAACAATAGGACAAATAAAATATCAACTTCTAGTGTGTAGATATAAACAGGGGTTAGTCTTGTGCCCCGGAAGTGAAGACTATGTTAAACTCCAACTCTTACCTTGTCGAGAGGTCTCCGTTTCCATAATGACATTAATATGAAAACAAGGCGATAAATTTGACAGTAAGCAGTTGAAGGCCACCTAATAAAAATGGAGATTAATGTAAGTATACGGTTCCGTACGGGCAGTTACAAAACCAGCAACGTATGGCAGCTGGTGTAGAGCCAGGAAGGAATATGGTTATTTCTTGAGGTAACATTTAATAAAAAATACATTTGCATGTATATGGAATGTGAAAATAGTTTTGGGACAATTGCTTTACAACCTTTAATCTTTGTCTCTTCGTGGTTCTGGAATTAAAATGATCGGAAAGCAGTGTGATGCTAGTATAATAAAAATAAAATTTTAAAAATGATGAGAGGACTTGAATTACCGTCTGCTTTCGTTACATCTTACATCCCTTTAACGTTAGTGTCTGAATTGATGACAACCAAGGGAGAAGAGAGAGAGAAAGGGGTTATTGAAGAAAACTAAATTTGGCCGAATAAATTGGTGACCAAATGTTTTAGTTTCTTACAGTCATCATGATAATAAATTAAAATTTTTTAGAATTGACGAACGAAACGATTGATTTGTTTAGATAAATGCTATTGGTTTGAATTAAACAAGTTAAACATATTTTACGGGTAGGTTTACTTAAGATATTTGCCTTTCTTCTCATGTCTTCTTTTTTCATATTTCAAACGACATTGGCTACCACGAAGAGATTTCTGCTTTATTTGATAACTCTATCGTAGTTTTGTAATCTGTACTCGGATTATTTTGTCTTCTCCTTCAGAGTGAAAATGTCGATGTTCCGACATTCGAAATCGTATTGGAATTTTTGCTTTTTGATCAACGGTCACATATAGTGGTTTAGTCTTTTCCCCAGGACGGCCGTCCCAGTCCCATTTCCGAAGGCTCCGCTCGTTCCTCGTCCGCTGCAAGGCCTTCATCAGTGTTAAGTGATCATCGCGTATAGTTCTTTTAGTCTTTTACCCAGGACGGCCGTCCCAGTCCCATTTTGGAAGGCTCCGCCCGTTTCTCGTCCGCTGCAAGGCCTTCGTTAGTGATAAGTGATCACCGCGTATAGTTCTTTTAGTCTTTTACCCAGGACGGCCGTCCCAGTCCCATTTCCGAAGGCTCCGCTCGTTCCTCGTCCGCTGCAAGGCCTTCATCAGTGTTAAGTGATCATCGCGTATAGTTCTTTTAGTCTTTTCCCCAGGACGGCCGTCCCAGTCCCATTTCCGAAGGCTCCGCTCGTTCCTCGTCCGCTGCAAGGCCTTCATCAGTGTTAAGTGATCATCGCGTATAGTTCTTTTAGTCTTTTACCCAGGACGGCCGTCCCAGTCCCATTTCCGAAGGCTCCGCTCGTTCCTCGTCCGCTGCAAGGCCTTCATCAGTGTTAAGTGATCATCGCGTATAGTTCTTTTAGTGTTTTACCCAGGACGGCCGTCCCAGTCCCATTTCCGAAGGCTCCGCTCGTTCCTCGTCCGCTGCAAGGCCTTCATCAGTGTTAAGTGATCATCGCGTATAGTTCTTTTAGTCTTTTCCCCAGGACGGCCGTCCCAGTCCCATTTTGGAAGGCGCCGCCCGTTTCTCGTCCGCTGCAAGGCCTTCGTCAGTGATCAGTGATCACCGCGTATAGTTCTTTTAGTTTCTTTCCTCAGTACGGCCGTCTCAAACCCATATTGGAAGGCTCCGCTCGTTCCTCGTCCGCTGCAAGGCCTTCATCAGTGTTAAGTGATCATCGCGTATAGTTCTTTTAGTCTTTTACCCAGGACGGCCGTCCCAGTCCCATTTTGGAAGTCTTCGCTCGTTCCTCGTCCGCTGCAAGGCCTTCGTCAGTGATCAGTGATCATCGCGTATGGTGTTTGGTCTTTTCCTCAGTACGGCCGTCTCAGTCTCATTTTGGATGGCTCCGCTCGTTCCTCGTTCGCTGCAAGGCCTTCGTCCCGCTGCGAAGTTGCAGCTGCGCCATCGCATTGTGCCAAGAATCGCGGGTGCAGCGGTGCGGAGCGGAGACTGTGCAGGGCCGAAAGGAGGGGGGGCGGCGGCGTCTGGGGACACGTGCACCGCGGTAAACATCCGTCCGCTTCCGCCCCCGCACTTCGCATGGCGCACTCTTCACACTCCGCAATCCGCGAACTCTATGCATAGCACTTCACTCTTCCTACTCCACGCGCCCTTCCTCGCACTGTCTTCTCCGCACTCTCTTCTGCACGCAGTCTTCTCCGCACACTCCTTTTCGTACTGCGTACTCAACATTTCCCATTCCCCACTCCACACTCCCTGCTCCACACTACCTACTCTCCATTAGCCACATCCCATACTCGCTTTTCCACGTTCCTCATTCAACGTTCCTCTGTGCTCCATTCCTCATTCCACAAATCCTACTCCACACTACCTACTCTCCATTGACCACATCCCATACTCGCTTTTCCACGTTTCTCATTCAACGTTCCTCTGTGCTCCATTCCTCATTCCACAAATCCTACTCCACACTACCTACTCTCCATTGACCACATCCCATACTCGCTTTTCCACGTTCCTATTCAACGTTCCCTCTGTACTCCACTCCTCATTCCACAAAATCCTACTCCACACTACCATCCATTGGCCATCCCATACTCGCTTTCCACGTTCCTCATTCAACGTTCAATCCATTGTACTCCAATTCTCATTCCACAAATCCTGCTCTACACTACCTACTCTTCATTGGCCACATCCCATACTGCTTTTCCACGTTCCTCATTCAACGTCCCACTGTACTCCACCCTCATTCCACAAATCCTGCTCCACACTATCTACTCTTCATTGTCACATCCCATACTTCAAGCTTTTCCACGTTCCTCATTCAACGTTCCTCTGTACTCCACTCCTCATATTCCACAAATCCTACTCCACACTACCTACTCTCCATTAGCCACATCCCATACTCGCTTTTCCATCGTTCCTCATTCAACGTTCCTCTGTGCTCCATTCCTCCATTCCCACAACCTACTCCATTACTCCACACTACACTACCTCTCCATTAGACCACATCCCATACTCGCTTTTCCACGTTTCTCATTCAACGTTCCTCTGTGCTCCATTCCTCATTCCACAAATCCTACTCCACACTACCTACTCTCCATTGACCACATCCCATACTCGCTTTTCCACGTTCCTCATTCAACGTTCCTCTGTGCTCCATTCCTCATTCCACAAATCCTACTCCACACTACCTACTCTCCATTGGCCACATCCCGTACTCGCTTTTCCACGTTCCTCATTCAACGTTCCTCTGTGCTCCACTCCTCATTACACAAATCCTACTCCACATTACCTACTCCCCAGTTCATACACCACATTCCACACTGAATTCTTCACATTGCTTACTCCACACTGCTTGCTTCAAATTACACATTCCACTCTAATTTTTCAACACTACATATCGCACGCACTATATTTGGGGTTTCGTAACGTGGCGGATGGCATTAGGTGATTTTTACGCCTCATACCTTACAAAATGAATCTTTACAACAGTGATTAGCACATTTTTGAGGCCATGAGCCCCGTTGAGAAGGACGTTCGCGAGTGAATTAAAAAGATTTATTTTATAGGGCAGGACGTGTAAAAATGACCCATGTCATCCGCCACGTTACGAAAACCCAAGTATACATATCGTACTCTCCATCTTCCGCACCCCGTATCCTGTACCACATTCGAATCTCGCTGCTCCATAGTCTGAAGCCAACAGAGACTTTTTGCACGTAGTGAACCACCTTAGTATATGCCACTGTTACCTCGAACTGCGCGTGCGCAGACTCCAAAGTGATATATGCTAGGCCTTCACGATGTGCGAAAAGTCTCTAACAGTGCGTTGCTGCGGTGCGATGTGGAGTGTGAAGCAGACGCTCTCGGCGAATGTTTATTTCTGTGCCTCTCCCATAGCGGGACGCACGTAGACATTCAGTTTAAATGGAAGAAGTTGTTTCATTGTAATAATATAGATATATGTATCCGAGATCGCGGGTTGGAGTCCCGTCTCGGGCATGGGTGTATTTGTGTTTCTCTGTGCCGTCCATTCATCCTTCATTATCATCATTCCATCTTCCATCCCCCTCTCCAGGACTAACAACCCTGGGTATAAAAATCGGATTCAGCCCAATGCTGATCTCCCTGATTAGTTACATGCAAGACTTGCAAAGTGATAAAATGATATTGTCCTGCGTGGTTCAAGATGGCCTATTCGCGAAAAAAATAATAGTTTCCCACGTGCCGTTAAATGGTAGTACATTCTCTATACTTCGATTAAAACACGAAGTGCATTCAAGGTCGCGAGCTGAAAAGAGAGGACATTGTCTTCCAATCGGGAGCTTCATTACCAAAAAATTAAGTCATAACAAAGCTCGCGATTCGATGACACTGTCCTTCCCCCACTCCTACCAGCTCGTGACCTTCAAATTATTTCCTGTTTTAATCTGAGTGTAAGGGTCGCGTTTTCACGTATTAACGCATGGATTCCACGTATATTCTGTTTTTCTTTTTCTTCCAAAGAGAAGTAAAAGGTTCCTGTTGATCCCTGTGACATGGTGCGCCACTGCTGGGAGTTAAGGCATAGGTCACGCAGTAATTGATACAACGAGCTACTGTTCCCTCCTGTTTTAATGGGGGTAATAAAATTCAAGTATTTGATATTAACTGATGAACTTGCTTATGAATTGTGATGGTTTATTTGTGTTCACATTTGAATATTTAAAAATTTGCTCTGAGTGCAGTTAACGTCTCTAATATTTACAACCATTGATATTTTTTATATTTTCCATTCCACGTTTTCCAGTTCCAGAAAATTAGAGGATCGGTAACCTCTGAACGAGTGACACTTATCATAACATAACGAATATAATAGCATTATGATCATTTCATATGAATCAAGGAGAAATATTATGCTTGCAATTTGAATTCCGTCGTGTTACGTACTTTAATACTTCAGTTCAACTTTTCTGGTTTGTAAAAGTCTTACAAAGATGTTTCTAAGTGAGAAGTTTGCGAAATTTGAGCGGCGCAGAATTTCGTGAACATAATTTGTATTGCAGTTCGACAATACTAGCAAATAATATTTCGTACTTAATATTGGCTATCTATTTCCGTTTGTTATTTTTCGTTAATCAGATCGTTCATACTGTGTTTGTAGGATTCCTGTACTATTTAAAAGCACAATCAAAATGTATTCCATCCAGAGCTCGTTTCGGGCCTAAATTTCGCTGAATTTCACTCTCGGCGGATGCTGCGCGAAGGAAGGAATCCGCTGGCAACACGACCTCCAGGAACTCGGAGGAGGAAGTGAACGGTTCGTCGTGGATTGCCACATGGGGCATATACCTCTGCGAGCTCCGCGCCTCGTGCCACTTCCGGCGTGGCAGCCGGCGCCGCCCCCGCCCCCGCCGCCGCCTTCGCCGCCTCAACCGCCGCCGTCGCCGCCGCCACCGCCACCGCCACCGCCACCGCCACCGCCACCGCCACCGCCACCGCCACCGCCACCACCACCACCGCCTTCGCCGCCACCGCCATCGCCGCCACCGCCATCGCCGCCATCTTCACCGCCACCGCCACCGCCGCCACTACCGCCACCGCGCCACCACCGCCCCAATGCCACCACCGCCACCGCCGCCGCCACCGCCGCCGCCACCGCCACCGCCACCGCCACCGCCACGCCACCGCCTTCGCCGCCACCGCCACCGCCGCCGCCGCCGCCGCCGCCGCCGCCACCGCCGCCACCACCGCCGCCGCCACCGCCTCCGCCACAGCCAATGCCACCGCCGCTACCGCCACCGCCACCGCCACCGCCACCGCCAATGCCACCGCCGCCACCGCCACCACCGCCACCGCGAGGCCGGGGAGTGTGCCGGCAGCGGAGGCGACCGAGGGCGGGGGCGGCGGTCGCGGGTTCGACGCTCGGCCGGCCGCCGGCCGCGCCGCGCGACCCGCGTGACCGGTCCTCGGCCCCCTCGCTCAGGTGCCTTATGGGGCGGAGGGCGGCGGCGGCGGTGGCACGCGCCCGCTCAAACAACACCAAATCGCGCGCGGACGTTGGCAACGCTGTCGCCTGCTAGCGCCACTTGGCAGCCGTGGCCGGCGAGGCGCGGCGCGGCGCGGGGGGGCGAGGCGGGGCGGAGGGGGCGGGGCGGGGCGGAGCGAAGCTGTTTTTAGGCGCGCGGGGCGGCGCGGCGCGGCGCGGCGGCGCGGGCGGTGGGCGGAGCCGCGCCGCGGACGCCGGCGGTGGCGGTGATGCACGGTGGGTGGATGGGTGCATCTTTCGGGAAGCGGCTTGTACATCGGTGGTCCCGATGTTCAAAACCGCACGGACTATATTTCTTCTCGAAATAAGGTTGCCAGGTATACACTATTTGAGTCAATTGTTCACTATTTCTATTTCTGATTTACGAATTAAAATGGAAAAAGTGACCGTGTAAAAAGATCTTATGCAATAACGAAAAAAACAACTTAATGTATGCAGTGCCTGACTTTGTGCGCCCTAGGCTGTCAAATGTTTTAGCGCCCTTTTAATTTGCTTTTTTAAAAACATTAAAGCTATTTACAATATTTTGAATACAAAATGTTGTACGATATTTGTGACCGACGGAAATATTCTGTACGTATGAATAATTGAGTGTACGTGTACGTATAAATAATTCTCACTTCGATATTGATTTAATAAATATATGGTAATTTTGTATTCATTTTATTTGTATATACCAATGGATAATTAACACTTTCTTTTGTTACAAATATGAAAAGAAATATTTTTATAAAAGGCATTCAAAAGTTCGCCTTATGAAATTTTGTATCCGCCGAAATTCGCCCGCCCCCAAAAATTGCGCGCCCCTGGCTGCAGCCTACTCAGCCTATTGGGTAATCTAGCACTGAATGTATGTACGAATAAGGGTTAGTAGAGCTTTTAGTGCTTTTTTTTATCTCGATAGAACTGACTTCACAGTGATGTCAATTCTGGACATTGCGCAGATCCAGGCGTATTACCGTCCATTGGTTTGGACCTATTCTTAATACATTTCTTTTCAAGAGCACACCGCACTGCAAACGTAAGCTTAAAGCGCGTTTCATAAATGCCTTTCATACTTTAACGAAATCATGATGAGTGCTGGCCCTAATGCACACAGAGAATAGTTTTTGTAGATTTGAATTAATGTATAAAAGATTTATTCCATCTCATGCAAATACAGAGCTCAACTTCACACTTGGCTGTATTTTAAATATTAAAGAGAATGTATCATTATTATTCAAAGATATCCCTCCCCTGTTCACTATTTTCTGGAAACATTGCCGGCAACCATATCTTGAAACGGACGTATTAAGGAATATATGTTCTTGTTTGGATCGACAGCCCGTTACGGGTCTTGGCTGACCAGCGTTGACACAGCCTCTCGTGGGTTAAGGAGTTCGAGTGGTTAGCCCTTTACCTTATATACTGGTCTTCATAACCTTAGGGTGGGCTTTCTGATCGTCACACAGCAATAGATACTGGGACGTTTGTAAGGAAAGCGTACAGGTATACTTTCCCCGGCCGGGAATCGAACCCGGGGTTGCGCCGTGGAAAGCGAACCTGTTGTCTTGTTTATTTAATTGTATTGGTTTTCTGACCTTAATAAAACAGACACTAAAATATTTTTTAAAACAATTTATTTCTTTTTTTGGCGTTACAACCCTACTTGGGGTCTTTTTCAAAAATCTATTGTCCAATTTTGTTGAAAACACATAATAAATAATTGGTTAGCATTGTAATGAAAAATGTTTAGACACTAGTCAAGTAAGTATGTTCGCGAACATAGTCTGACCAACTGATGTCTACCAGTGTCTTTTATAAAATTGACAATTTTTTAATACAGTGGTAACTGATTATTTATGATGTGTTCTCAACAAAATTGGATAATAGATTTTGAAAAAGACCCCAACTAGGGTCGAAACGCCAAATGAAATTATTTAGAAAAAATTTTTCAGTGTCAGTTTTCTTAAGGTCACAAAACCAATACAATGAAATCGACATATTAATTTTTTTAGTCGATTGATTGCTTTTATATGGAATTGAAATTAGTGCCAGCAACTTCCATTAATACTTCTAATACTTTTCAAAAATTAATATAGTATCACCATAAGTATTTAAAATTCTTCGTTTTCTAATTTGTTTTTAGTATAATCCATTAGTCTTGATTTCGATAGTCAATCAAATTCATTACTGTTTGACTGATGATGGCAATTTGGTGTTTTGTATTTTTTTTTCATTGTTGGCAATGTCCACTTTTCAACCGATTTGGTTCCTTTGCCATTCTGATTTTTTCAGAGTCATTTCATTCACTTCATCTTACTTTTTCCAAGTATAGCACGTGTACGCGTGATGGATGCCTTCATCATGATACATGTATGTCGCCGTGTAGAATTCACAAATACATTCAATAATTAATTAATATTTAAAAATAAAATTATATAATCAAACAGTCCATATCAGGCAACTTAATCCGTACATATAGCAGTATTCTTTGAATAGGCACAACAGCATTCTTTCAAAAGGCAAAAAGGGACTCATACTCAAGTTTGACCAAAGTTGAAATTCTCGGGTAAATGTTACCAAGTATTATATTATTTTTTATTGAATAAAATGATTCGTTCATCGCAGCAAATATGAAGATTCTTTATCTGATATTTGGGACGTTTTCATCCCTTAAAGAATGTTTGAGTTTTCTAAGGATTATCGTTTTTCAAATATTTGGTTGTCTAATATTTTCCATTACAAGTGAAAAAATGAAGTTGAAATGTTTCAATAAACGTTATTGGAAAGACTTACATTCTTTTGGGTTAGCAAGTGCGCAATATCTTTTGTCGAGTTAAAGAGAAGTTTACATTTGTGTTAACAGGTTAGGTACTCGCTTAGAAATGATTCCGAAAAATATTATTCCCGATGTTTGAAATAAGAATTCGAGGAAGTGGATAGTCTTTAATTCATTAACTCCTAAGTAGTTTATTATTTGCCTTCAGTCAATATACTAACATATTAGTACTATAAGTATCTGGGAATTTTCTGCGATTGTGTATTTTCCTTCATTTTCACAGTCGAGTACGAGCTCTATTGTGCTGGTAATTCAATGTAGACTTGGGCCGATGGTATCATGTGGTAGATTTGATTATCGGGGACTGTTTTCTGATGCAACTCGGAATTCTCTTTCTTGGTGATCTTTACTATCATCACAGTGCTTTGTATGTTTAAAAAAAGATAACGATTATTGAATAATGAATGTATGCATCATTATTAAAACTCACACCCCCTTGACTAGGATTTTTCACTTTTTCATTTGTGTTCTTATCGTTGTTGGAATCATACATGGATTTTTCGTACTTCAATTAAATGTATGCCTGATGTGGAGATCAGAAAGAAGCGGAAGCACATTCTAACTCTCATTCATGAAATGTCGTGAAACCACATGTCCTTGTTCTGCAACTTTAGTTGTCTTCAGTGCGGTCTTCAGTCGCTGAATACGCCAAAACACTCCAAGAAAGACTCCTAACTCATCGGAAAACCTGAACATGCAGTTCCGTGATACTTGAGGACTCCCAAGGCCGCTAAAAAGTAGAAAGCCAATGGATCTTAAATGTTATATCAAATACGAATTTTAAAATAGTAATGAAGCTTGACACAGGCGTGGCGTGAAGGTGTTTCGTCCATTTTTGTTATAAGTAACATGTGACACATTTATACGCCTAAATGTAGTTGTGTTATTCCCGTAACTCGTATGGTCTGGGTCAGTCTGATCCATTCCATACCTTTACGGTATTACATTTTTCTTTGGTAACTGGTTTCTCTGTTGTTGTTTTTAAATGTTGTTTTGTAATGTTGTTTATATTTTTCAAATTCATTGAATGTTAAACGATTTATGACATTGAATGCAGGATTATCGACACTAGCTTGTAAGCTAGATTGAATTCAGTCGCTGTCTGGAGAAGAATTCTAGCGACTGGCTGCTCTGATCGGTAGTTTTCTGTGGTTACTCCGATCAACATCAGATGAGTGCCGGAGCAGTCCTCTAACATACGGGCCACGGACCGCGCGCGATCTTTATTTTCTCTTCCTTGTCCTATTCTCTCCGTACACACATACATACACACACGCTCGCGCGCGCTTACACTAATATGCACCGCACTACCACACATGCCGAGAGACCGGTCGCGGACTTAGAACTTGTCTAAGCTGAGGCGGTGCCCGCTGGGGGGAGATACCTGGTTCCAGGAAACTCGGCTAGCCGACCGTAGGTCGGCGTCGGGTCTCGCAATCCAGCGGGGGAATATCACCGACAACTCCAGAGAAAACACACACACACACTACACTTACGCAACTAATGACCATAGTAGTTGACGCTCCCGGAATCACTAACAATCACTATCAATCAACCTCATTGAATGTGATGAGTTTTGGTACTGCGTTCAGTACGGAGGAGCATAAGGAAACTGATGCGTGGAGAGCTTGTTGTTTTCTCTTGAATATTATTGGAAATATTTTTTTCCATATTTTCCCATTCCAAGAGAGCACCAGAAAATTGGGCAAAAACTGTGACCCGAGATGATGTCAGATGATGTCAGAAGTCTTTTTATTTTCGACCTTAGATAAGTTTATACATTCAAGCACACATCCTTTCTCAGTGAATATTTCACGAACTCTTTTTTGCAGTAAACTATATTTTGTCTTTAAAACACAAATGTGCGCGTTTATCTACAAAAGTAGCACGGGATTGATACCTGATATTTGTGTATCAAATAAATATATGTGAAATTACTTTTTAAACTTTCTTCCACACATTGAATATTTACTGAACATTATTTAGCTATTTATTTATCATTGAAATGATTAAAAATGAAATTTTAAAAGTTGTGTCGTTTGAACACGTTTCGTACCAGTTACGTAACGCAAATTTTCCATCCATTAAACAAACTTTGTAAAAATAATTTTATCGGGCAATCCAAAGCGCATCGCGCATTCGAGTGTGTCCGCCCACTCTTCCGCGCCCGCCCATCGTGCAATGAGGCGGCGGCGGGCGCTGCGCCGTGCGCGCTCGCGCGGCGCCGCACGGACTGCTGGGTAACGGTGGGGCGCGGGGCGCCCGCCTCCGCCCGCACCCGCCGCCTCCGCCGCCGCCTCCGCCGCCGCCTGCGCCGCCGCCTCGCCTCGGCTCGCCGCCGCGCGCCGCGCGCTCGCTCGCTCAGTCTACCGCGCGCGGCGAGACGATGCGCGATCGTGCTGCGGCGCTCACCTCCGCCCCGCTTCCGTCGCCGCTGCCCCGCTCACCGCCGCGTGACTGACAGTGACAGTGACAGTGCCACCGCCCCGCAGCCAGCAACCTTTTCGTCGCCCCCGAGTGCCCTCCCCGGCCGCCACCACGTACCTCCATCCCAGACGCCCGGCGGCCGACGCCGTCGACATGCAGGCGGTCCCGCCGAGGCACAAGCAGTTCCGGCACCACGGCGCCGCCGCGGCAGCCGCCGCCGCCGCCGCCGCCGCCGACCCCGCGTGCGATGACCCGTTCCGCAGCCGCTTCACCCGGGTAAGCCCGACGCCGCGCCGCCTGCATGTTCCGTGGCCGCGGGGCACGCCCCCGCGCTGTTGACGCTGCTCGCTGGAACCTTCTGGAAGGAAATCGCCGCCGTGGACCGTGACGGCGTGCGCGGGAGGGGCCGGCGCGGGGGCCCGCGCGCCGTGCCGCGCCGCGTGGCCCGGCCCGGCCCGGCGCGCCGCAGCCCCGCTCGCACCGCGTCGCCGTCGCTGTCACGCGCCCGGCGTCTGCTTCTAATGGGCTGCCGCGGCCGCGCCGCCGCGCCGGCCTTGGGGGCGGGGAAGCGCGTGTTCGCGCCGGCCGGCGGCGGCGGCGGTGGCGGCGGCTCGCACGTGTTGCGTGGGCGCCGGTGATCGGGGCAAACAAATGTACCGATTGCGATGTTTTCTGGTGTGGACTCGTAAATTTTCCACTGCCGGAACGGTTGGTTGGCGGCTCCACACATTCGGCATTCGTCGTCCAGCGAGCTACTGCTCGCCCAGTCCCGAACAGCTGATGTGTTCGGCCAATGTTTGCTCTCTTTGGTGTGTCGTAAAGACCGACACGCGTTGGGTAGGGCTAATACCGAATGTTCGTCGCTTGATAAGTAGCAAGCACATCCACACTACTTGAGATTAGGCGAGCGATTGCACGCTACTCGCCGAATAACGAATATTTGGAGCTGCATTTATATTAGCAGGGCACTACCAAACGGCTCAATCCTATAGAAGCAACATATGTCGTTCTGGCAGAGGTGCATCCTCCCGGAATGTTCCATATGCGTCGGGATTCGACGTCGGTAGAAAGTTACGAAACCTCGTGCTTGCTGTAAGGTGTTACAATGAATCGAAAAATTCTGCCTTTCAAGATAAAATGGTAGTTGACAGATCAAGCTGTTGTAAAGTTGTATTGCTATGTGGAGATGTACGTTTGGAAAATTCCAGGATGACGTAATTTACGCAGATTCGTATGTATCTTGAAATAAAGGAAAACAAATATGACTTTGTTAAATGTAGGTTGTCTAGGTATATCCAACAACCCCACCAATCTCAGAGTTCATACAGACGTAAAAACGTTTTGTTACAATTACTTTCAAAAATTGTTTAATTGGATATCTTGGCTATTTGAGATATTAATTTCGAATATAAATATTGTGTTGTGCTAGTAGTCACAGGCATGCGTATAGGATGGCCGTGAAAAAATTCGACAAAAGGTTTTATGTTAAACAAATGGTTTAACATAAAAGCAATTGTATTAATTAATTTTATCATTAAAGTTATAATTTCATTCTCCCTATAAGTTTAATTCATGAACTAGTAAAAAAGTGGTGTAAATAAATTTCAATGGGCAAGGGCGCCCAGAATTATATTTGGTCCCCTCTGGTGTTTTAGGCTATGCAGGTCGTAATTGAATCAAGACTCGTAATTCCCGTCATTAAGAAGTCAGATTCTTTTTCTTTCTTTTACACAAAACATTTTTCCATCTATCCTGCTATTGTTCTCAGGGCACTGACGTGTCTTTTATCAGTTGCGTCATGCGTCTTAGATTTGTTTTCTTGTCTGTCGGTGTGTCTAGTACTGAAAGCAAATATTTCGAGAAGGTATGTGCTCAGAACAGTGTAACATTGCGAAGCGGAGTGCAAAGATCCCCCAACAAATTCAAGCAACATGTGTCGTATTCTGATCTCTCTTCTTTGTTGTCAATTTAATGTTAGCAATAATAATCATGCAGGATGTTTCAACGTTACTCGTTGCGTTGACAAAATCTTCTTGCTCAAGGTACAGTCGTCCCATTTCCCAATTCAAATAAAACAATTTATCCACATAGTTTCATCGTGTTGTTTCTTGAGACAATCTAGTCTCTACCGCCACACACGGAACTAATGTCTGACCGTATATTTATTTTTCTTATCTTTACTGTTTCTTAGATCTCAAAGGTTATCAGTGATCTCCAACTGAACTGTGAATAATTTGAAAAAAATAGCATTTTAATACTATTTTATTTCTACGATTAAAAGTAATCTTTAATTTCAGTGCCCGGAGGTAAATGGTTTTTTGTATACAATATCTTACCAATTGTAAATTTTTAAAAATCATAAGAAATTCTGTTTGAATTAACAATTTCATAAGTATAACTTCTAAGGACACGGAGTTCACGATAAAGAGTAAGGTTACTTCGTCATTTAACATACAAACACGTTTGTTTAATTGACTGTTGATCAAAGATAGTGGTACACTAGGCATTTAGTGATATCGAACACACTACTTTAACTTATCACGTTCTTCAGGTGAAAAGTTGTTGTTCGTAATGAGACAAATAATGAAATACCTTGAGAATATTCGATAATGTCAATTAACTTCCCATCGACATAAACATAAAATAATATTTTTTTAAAAAAGATTAATTGTATTTTTTATTTGTCAGTAGTAAAACGTAGCAATCTTTATCTAGTAGAGAGAATCTGCTTAATATTCACTAAGGTATGATCATTTTATTTAAATGGCTGGTTTAAGATCAAACATTTGTTTGGTTAATTCGAATTTTTCGAGATCTTCTTGCTGTTCGAAATAACAGTACCACAAATAGTTGCTGAGTGAAAAAATTCATATGTTCTCGACATCATCAGAACCGGATAGATTCACTTGAGTCATTAATGAATATCTAACAAAGTTGTCAATCATATAAGGTTTTCAGAAGAATATAAGGTTCTGTCTCACAAAATTGAAGACTGGCCCCCTTAAGGGTGTTTAAGCGCCAAATGTTCTACTTGGTCTCTGTTGAGGAAATATTTTTAAATCAACATAGTTCCAGGCGTTCTTGCTCAAGTAGCCATGTTATTTCTTTCTTCATCAAAGTCTAGGTACTTAAGTCATTCAAATATGAACCGGAATTTTGTAACACAGATTTATTGGTGATACTTAAAAACACAAATGAGGTTGAACCATAGTTTGAATGAATACATGAAAATGCAACAAAGTTACTTTTATTTGACTTCCTGAAAATTTTTAATTAAATCATTTTTTTTTGTTGATAAGCAGTCAATCGTATCTTTGGTGGTTCACATCACTGAGAAGTGCAGTCCTCAATTCGTCAGCGCTAGTTGCTTATATCTACTAACAATTAACTTACAATAATCTTACAAATAATCTTAAAATACAAATTACATTACTACTAGGGTGGTAGAGGTATCTTTGTACAATATCTCTACTTTGGGTCGAGATCTGAGAATTTATTTAGGAATGAATGGAAAGGAAATGTATTCTTAATGCGGGTTCTGTGAGTTGGGTTTTGGCAGTCTTAGAGTGGTTAGTTCGGATATATTTGGTATGTTTTGGAAGAAGTGGGTGGATAAAAAAACAATGTGGTTGGTTATCGGTTCTATCTGGAATTCTTTATGGAGTTGTGCATTGGAGACGTACCATGGGGGCATTCGTGATGGTGCGCAGGAACTGATTTTGGATTACTTGGAGTTTTTTGGTGTTTGATTTGGCTGCGCTGATTCAAACTTGGCATTCATATAATAATAATGGTCGTATAATTATTTTGAATAGCAGTAAGGCAGTATTGTAGGGTAATTTAGCTGATCTATTTATTATTGGTTTTAGTTGGTGTAATTTAATTTGTGCTTGTATAACTGTATTGTCGATGTGGTTTCTTCCAATTGAGGCGTGTGTCTAAGAAAAGGCCTAGATATTTTATAGGTTTGTTATGTGGATGCTATCGTACAGATTCTTGATTCAGTTGTAAGGGGAGTGGGAGGATGGATGGTCTTCGGGAAAATATTTTGGCTGCTGTTTTTGACGGGTTGATTTTAATTCTCTGTCCAATTCTACGGTGGCTGCAGCGCAGCGCGGCGTCCGGCGACTTGGTCGCTTGATAAGGCGGGGTCTCGCGGGCGGCCGGCGCGCCGCGGCGCGGCGACGAGGAGAAAAAAAAGGGCGTCGTATATCGAGGAGCATCTCGGGCCGAACGCGTGGGCAGGAGCAGCGCGCCCGAGCGGCGTCGCGACGCGCAACCGACGCCGCGCCGACGCCCAGCGCCGCGGCGCCGGCGGAGGCGGCCATTGGGGCGACCGGCTGCCGCTGCCGTTTGGGCCCAAGAGAATGATCAGGCCTGCTCCGGAGGAAGGGAAACTAATGATCGTCATGTAGGGTGATGACTATGGGGGCGATTTGAGTGAAATGTCATTTTTTGCTTTTCGTTTTAGAACAATGCCCTTTAGTGTAGATATTAATTTTTATGTCATGGCAAAAGGAAACGACCCACTTTTATATGTTTTTACCATGACAAAAGTAAATTACCTACATTTACTTTTTTTGGCATTTTTCGTCGATTTCGACTAATAACGCTTTTTGTATCTTGTTCGCCATTTTTAATGCATTTTTTTGCTGATTTCGTCGATTTAAATGTAATTTTAATGGAACTTACTTCAAATAATATTTACGAGATGCAACAAGTGTTCTCCACAGAATTCCTGAGTAGCTTATTCGATTTCTTCGTTCAGAAATTGTAATGTCAGTCGTTGTGAGTATGTAATCTAAAGTCTCCCTGTGACACCTATCAGTACCATTGTCGGTTCAACCGGTTTCGGGATAACTAAAACAGAGATATCCTGGTAAAGAAGAGTACAAACCAAACGTTTGAGAGCCGAGTTCACTTGAACGAATAGAGGAAGCCTCGATTACATCAGATATCGATTCCAAAAGCTTGAGTTGTTTATCCGAACTGGGTTTGATCACATTTTTTACGTCATTTTTATTTCTTTTTAGGACATTTTCAATACAGTTTAAGCGCATTTTTTTGATCATTTTTGGCGATGTTTTACGTCATCAAAATCCGCCCCGTAGTGATGACATTGCAAGAGATAGTGACGAATGCAAATGAGCTAACTGTAAGCGAACACACTGACAAAAAGAATGCATGGACATAACCTGCAGTTACGTTGTCAGCAGTGGCCATGCAGTAGCTGTCAAAGCGGTCTTTTCTTTAGTAATCTCTCTATAGCGCATGGCTCTGTGGATGACCCGTGGTGTTGCGGAAAGACGGTAAATATTCTAGAGGTGCGACAAGTCACAATGTTACCAAACATCGATGCGTCAGTCCCCACCAGCTGAAGAAGGGTATGGGAAGAAGGGTAATGTCCGTATGTCCAGAGCGCATGCGTTGACTACCTCTGCATGTGCGAAATAGGAAATACGGACGGCATCGAGATCATCTCCGGTGATAGAGACTGCTCGATGAAGGGTGCTCAAGCAGCGTTCGACCACAAAAACTGACAGTGGTACTACGAGTTATTTCATATTTTAACTATTACCAAATTGCTATTATGGAAATTTTTCATTTACAAACACAACATCGAAGACAAAACATTGATGTTTAAAAACTTCGGCTTTAAATATATCGATGTTTAAAGAATCGATGTTTCTATAAAAACATCAGCATCGATGTCGCATCACGAATATATTCCGCCTTTGGATATGTGGGTTTAAATTTCGGGCTTTCCATTACATGTAGAGTTTTGTAATGGACAAAGCGAGCTCGCAGTATTTTTTCGGGTTTCTTTCCCCTCCTCTCCCCTCCTATTCGATAAAAATGTTATTCATTTTTTCCTGTGAAAAAAAAACGAATAAACCAAATGGCCATTTACTTTCGACATGAATATGTTAAAGAAAGCAAAATAATTGCTAGCATTTCTAGTCAATAGTGTAAGGTATCGTAATTCCTTCGAATATATAATTTAATACCTTACACAGCCATATGTTTATTTTCCAGAAGAACGAATTAATTTTACAAATTTAGTTTAAAGGTTAGGGTTACGAGTTATTCTCATATAGATTCGAGTGTGAAAGCGTGTTGCGAGCGACTGCAATTGAACCAAGCGCGTCAAACAAAGCGTTTTTTATTAAATACGTTTCTCATACAGAATACAAAGCCACGTTACAGAACTGTTTGTATAATATGCAGTACAGATGTATAAAATAACACAAAACAAAAATGAGATGGAGGATGTCCCCGGTGGGATCTTCAATGAGAAATCAAGGTGGAATGCTTATGAGTTTTAGCTGGTGATTTGTGAAATCTATGGGATTAAAGGGGTTTATGATATGGAGATAGAATATAAGTTAGGGGGACGGAATTCTTATCTTTGGGGAATCTGGTCAGGATGCGGTTTAGATGAGAGTGGGTGGTATTTCCTAATAAGAATGTCGGTTGGAAAGGGAGGTTATGAAGCTTGTTGAAGAATCTTTCTGAGAGGCGGGCGATGAGTTGGGTGACGAGGGGAATTTCATGTCCTTATGAATTTGCGCATTTGAAATGTACCATTGGGCATCTAAAGCTGTGCAGGGGAGTTTATTTTGTAGGGTTTGGATGTGTTTTATTGTTGAGGTGGCAAACAAAGTGTGTCGCGTCACCGGGCAACGGAGCCGCTCCCATCCTGGGACGACGGCATGGCGGTGGGGCCCGTGCGCCGGTGTCTGGTCGTATGTATGAACCCCATGTGGGGTACAACACCATAAGGACTTACTGTATCAGGGGTACAAGTACACGGGGTGGGCACCTAGGCTTTCGCTTTTATCCGCACCCCCCGCCGACGCACAAGTACGCCGACAGGCTGATATCCGGATACAGCCAAAACCCAGTTTGCCCTCACGGTAACCTCCCCATACAATGACTGGATAAGGGCCATCCTACTAGCTCAGAGCTCCTAGCTATCCAGGCTAGTGCCGGAGTCAAAACAATACGCTACTCACATGCGCCGGGAACAAGTTCCCGCCTATTTGCCCAGAGTGTCGGGCCAACTGCCTCGACGAAGCCGAGAGCCCAACTGGGGGCCACCTGGACTAAGGTCCGTCGGCTCGGAGCCCCCATCCCGTCTTCCCTCTGCCTACACCTTTAGACTAACGACGTGGGTACCGCCGGAACCTGGGCAACCTGACAAGTGGTATCAGTTTCCCGCCGGATGGGGGACACAGAGCCCTCCGAAAAGCATTCTTCGCCCGATCACCCAAAGGTGGACGCGCCACAGACCCAACTGATTGGTAGCCGGGCGAACCCGAGCACCAGGAGCTTAGCATCGCCTTCTCACGGCTTGCACCGTCAGGCTAACAACGTGAGCGGCGCCGAGGGACTCAGGGTGCGGGTGGACGTTTACGACACGCCTCCGGGAACCACGACAACCTACGCCATCGTGATTCCCCCCTCTGGGGATCGACCCCCTCTGGCCTCTGACCGGGAGGTCCTAGGTTCGAGTCCTGGCGGCGGCAGAATTTTCGACACTAGCTTTTCAGCTAGGTCGAATTCAGTCGCTGTCTGGAGGAGAATTCTAGCGGCCGGCTGCTCTGATCGGTAGTTTTCCGTGGTTTCTCCAATCAACACCAGGCGAATGCCGGAGCAGTACCCTACCAAACGGACCACGGACCGCGCGCGATCTGTCCTTCCTCTTCCTTGTCCTATCCTCTCCTCCTTACACACACACACACACACACACACGTGCACTAACATGCAGTACATTACCACACATTCCGGGAGATCGGTCGGGAGCTTAGAGCTTGTCCCGGCTGGGGCGGTGGGAGAGTCCTGGTTAGGGGGAAACCCCACTAGCCGATGGTAGGTCGGCGCCGGATCTCGCCATCCAGCGGGAGGGGGGAAGATCACTGCCAACTCCCGAGAAAAAACATGCACTACACTAACGGGACTAATGACCAAAGCAGTTGATGCGCCCGGAAACACGAAAAAAACAAACCAAACCTATCGACCCCCTCTGGGGGTACGACGCCTCGCGTGTTAGGCGTTCCGCGTCCTTTGTGCGCGCCGCCGCGCCCCCATCCCTGCCGGCCTGCGCCGCGCCGCTGCCGCCGCCGCCCGACGCAGCGGTTGCGAAGTGCTGGCGCAAGGAAGAGACTCGCGCAACGCGTCGCCTCGTTGCGTGGCTGCTATTCGATCGTGCTGAAATGACGCCGGGAAGCAGTGGCGAATCCTGATCATTATTTTAAATGTACCGCACTTTATGGAAGCTTCCTCTACCGTTGTCTTTTATTTTGAGCTTTTCTGAAATCTCAATACTATGAAATTCCGTCCTTAATTATTGTTCTATAAAACAATTACACAAACCACTAACTTCTGAATCATTAACACAATTCATTTTCACAAAAACTTGAGAGAAGCGTAACTTACGAGTGACCAGAGAAGGTCGGTTCACCGCAATATTTTGCGGTGCCTACCGACCGTCCAGACGCGCATCCTCCCCTCTCCCCACCCTTGAAACATGCGGAGCTCTAGGTTATTGCGGCTGGCATGCGGTGCCTTCTCCTGCGGTGGAGAGTTCTCTGGACAGCATTAAGAACTGGTTGAAACTTCTCACTCTAACGCACTTCATAGCGCTTACGGTTGCGGAAGAGTGACTGGCCCTGGGTAGCAAAACAGTTATTTCTTCGCACCTGTTTTAAAGCTTTCAAAATCTCAATAAATGTTTAGAGGATTACCAAGTTTATGAATTATTTCTTATACACTTCCAATTACTAGGTATATCGGCGGTATACGCGGTGTATCGGAGAATTTGCCACTGCCGAGAAGATAGATAATAATACACGGGGGTTGGGTGTGTAGCCTTTTGTCAGTTGTCCCGTTTATAGCCAGTTTTAATTACTTGGGTTATTCAGCCACGAGTCGCAATATGTAATGTCTCGGAGCTCTTGCAGCAGCTCGCTGCGTCCTGAATCTCCGACTCCTGTCAAACATTTACTTCGATTACTTCAATCAATGGGTTGGCGGTTCATCGCACGGCTGTAAGATTGGGGTGGGTGGGGGAAGAAAAGATAGGATGCGGACCGTGGCCGATTATTTACTCTACTCTGGCAACTGTCTGAAAGGGATCAGAGGAATCCACGAGAACGATCTAGTATCCGTCCTCTATAATAATATAATATAAATTGTTTGCTTCCACCCAGAAATAACTAGTTGTTGACTATCTTTAGAAAGGATCATATGAAGATGCAGGTCTACGGCTTCTAAAAAATTAAAAAAACAACAAAAATCACCGTAAAGGTTGAGAACTGGTTTAGTATTACGTAAAGTCTTAATGAATTATTTATAATGTAAAAAGATCACAATACAACTTACAACTTTAAGGCCGGGAAGTGGATTATTACTATAGGATGTCGCTATTACGGACGAGACGCCGATTACGGAATTTCTAAACGAGTACTCCAGGAATCACTTCCCGTTCTCGTAACGTATGCTATACCATTTCATAATGTCCCTTTTACCTCAAACACCAGATAAAAGTACAGAAATTGGCAATCGACATTAGATAGGAATATATTCAGTATAGATGAGAACCATCTGTATTGATATGGGAAAGCGTTTTTCAAATAATTGCAGTTAATCATTCTACTACTAGAAAGGGAGTCGGAGCTGGTAGGAGTGAGTTGTGTGCTACTCATGGTTTTGTGCTCTTCACACATTGTGTGTAACTCGGAGTAAATACGTTTATTATTGTCAACAATGTCCCAAGAATCAAACTAGACGATATTATACTCTGAATGTAAGTGCGGGTACGTAATATGTGATCATTTTGATTTACAAAATAAATTATTCAAATAAATTTTATAATTTAATGTGTGGATTGATACAAAATAAGCCATGGACGACGAGTTTTCAAATTTAAAGTTCATAAATAGAAATGAGAATTACTGTACTGTAGACTGATCTGAAACTTCTAGACCTGCGATCAGTAATGTAAACAAGTTGAAAGCGATACAGAATGAAATAAAATCTATTACATCGTTCTTCTGGCTTTATATTACCGTAGGGGCTCCATGACAAAAATAAATCGGGTTGTTTTCCAGAGGCACTGCAATTTATCCTACCATTTTCTCGTACCATTTATCAATCATTTACTTATCTTTCTCATTCCGCTCTTAAGGCGTATTTGAACGTGAGTTCTTGAGCTACTTCTTATCTTACAGAATGAAATGCGATTTCTTTGTTGCACAGAATGGCGATCTCGTCCCACACAGCAAGACGCCGTTTGATACGTCGTAGGTGGGTAAGAAAAGTAAAGTGCACTTGAATTCCAATCCCCGCGGAGACTAGAGAACTACTCGTCAGTCTCTCAGAACATTCTCGATCCGCTCGCTCCAAAGTGTACGCATTGATTGATTTTCTGTGGTCGAAGCTACTGGGCACCAATCGATGGAGCTGGTTGAGAACTGAGTACGCCCTAATGCAGCTTCCTGCTGATTCAGTTCTCGATCCTATTCGGGTCCCGTTTGAGTAAGAAAGTTCATACTCTGTCGTTTATTGCGAATCAGTCTTATTTCTATGCCAGGTGTTCTATGCACATTTCATTTACGTGATTTTTGTTCCGCGGTGTATCGTGTCCTTTTCACAAAACATTTGAGGCATAAATGTAAAGTTATGTGATTTAGCCCGCGGAAACCTACTACTATTGACGACTGTGAACGTTACCTGTTGCTGGGCCTGTTGGCCTCAGAAAACTACGCATGTCTTGATTTCGCGACACTCAAGCGCTTTTCTTATTGTAAGCCAATTGCCATTGTTCCTTGCGACTTTATTAAACTCAGACATTGCTTGTTTTTAAACAAAAACTTGGGTAATACTCTATGTAAATTAATACGGATAAGCAACACAAAAGAAAAGTAACTTTCTTCTACGAAATTTTCAATTGAGGGATTTTGCATATCGCTACGTATTGCTATCTTGCAAAATATTTTTTGTATGGCGACAACACGTTATAATGCAAAAAAGAGTTTTTCGCATGAATATGGCTCCTTGTTACGATAATTAGGAAGACAAGAGATAAAAGAAACTACTAGTGATGCAACAGAACGGCCCAGACTTTCTCGTACAAGTTAACTTTTCTTATCAGTCTAGGTAGAATATGTTTTTCCATTTTACTCTATAGTGTTTAATAATTTCACTTACACATATCTTCACTTTTCTAATTTCTTTATTTATAATGTGTGTTCAAAAAGTAATGTGAGTTCGTAATGCGAGTTCAAAAAGTTTGTATCTAGCAGTATTTTGCAATATTTTCTCGTCAGTCTCGGTTATTTTTATCGGTTTTTCCCCACTCTCAGCTCAATATTACTAACAAATGGCACTCGAGTAACTTTTTTAAAGAAATGTAGGAACTCAACCATGCTTTCTCATAACGTGACTCTCACGCGGCACTTTTAGATATCCGTAGGCTCCAATGGAATGCAATTACATTGGTTTTGACTGCTTTTATTAATCGCTCTTCCAGTTCCATTTCTCCTGGGAATGACAATGTGTTTTACCACGAGAGTTCTGTATGTGCTATAATACTGCATACAATGATAAATTACTTGAGGTGTGGAAGAAGACAACGTCAAGAAATATTAGAACCATAGAAACATCGGAAAACGAATACCTTGTAATTTACATGTCCGTTCTTGTTCATACTAGTTCATTTAAAGAGAAACGAAAAGAATAATCTCATGATTCATCGACCTAAAATTTCCATTTGGTCGTTGTACGACACATGCGGAGACTTGAATATTGTCTTGCTAATTTACATACAGTTACTGTGAGCAGCTGTTTATGTGGTGACTCAGGACAACAATCTCAAATCCGGAGAGAAACGTTGTTCACGAGTAATTTTCATACAGGAAGAATGTAAAAAATAGTTCGAAGGAGAAAAATTGGGGTGCCAGCCTTCAGGTCCATTTTCAGAAAAAAAAACCAACAAAGTTATAAAACCCTTATCCATGTGCGAAATACGAGCAAATACCAGGACAGTCATCTCAGGCGAGAGATAGTGTGCTCGATGAAGGTACGAGTACACGTACGAGTACGAGTGCTCGATGAAGGTACGAGTAATAGTACAAACCACGTCTGTTTGGTTTGAACACATGATCTGATAGTGGTACCATTAGTTCTTGTTCCATATTTTCACTTTCACAAAATTGTGATTACGGAAATTTTTCAACCATGAATAAAATATCGTAAACGTAAAAACATCGAACACAAAACATTCATGTTCCAAAAAATTGACTTCTATACATCGATGTTTTTATAGAAACACTAGCGAAACCCGTCAGACGTTGTTCGGCCCTTCATCTCCCTCTTTCCCCTTCCCTCTCCCTTTCACCGTCCCCCTCTCTTCCTCTCTCTCCGTCTCTCCCTCTCTTTGACTCTCCCTCTCTCTCCGTATCTCTCTCCCTCTTTCCGTCTCTCACTTTTTCCGTCTCTACCTCTTTCCGTTTCTCTCCCCGTCTCTCTCTCTCTCCCTGTCCGTCAAGATGCCATTGCATTTTGTGCATATTCTTGCATGTGAAGTGGACTGCCTATGTATGAAGACGGCAAAATATCTTTCCAACGTTGGTTATATCTTGTTGTATTGATTTTTGGTAATAAACAATGTAGATGAGAACAGGTAATATATCAAATGTGACTGCGGTTATCGTTAGCTAGTATGGCAAGTGTTCCCATTGCTTCCGGCAGATGGCGCGGTTGGTGGTACACAGCTGACCATTAAAAAAGCTCTCAGAAAAATATATAAAAACAATCTTTGAAGCTAATTGTATATCGTGTCAAAATTTGAGTTCAATTGGTGTAGAACTTTTTGAGTTTTGGAAGCGTACACAAACCAACTTAACATTTTTATAGCAACATAGATGTTTTGAAAACACGATAATCGATGTGTCACCCCTAGTCGCTTCGGGGAGGCCGCTTCTGTTGACGCGTAGGGAGGGGCGGGTCTCGCTAATGGGAGCGCCCTCCCCCCTCCCGCCCTCTTTGCCACACTTCTCCTCTGCGGAGCTCCGCTTTGCCGACCTCCCTTGAACTTCGATATGGCCCCACACACACTAGGGATACGCTGCAGTTTGACTTGTTCCGTTCTACGCTCCCGGGCAAACACAAGTGTGTGTGTGCTCACACAATCCGGCGGGCAAAACTGTCACTAACCAAGTTTGTCGGCTCTTGACTGCCGCCATGATACAATTCGTAGTTGCCCTTATTCGGAAGCTCTGTGCGTGTAACTCTGCTCCGAGTACCGTCTTTTACAAAGCCGTCGATCAGACAAAGCCAAACCTCTCCAGAAGAGCTACAGATGGGACGGACCCTGTCTTGCATATGCAATGTGCTTGAGTGAACATACGTTCAAACGAGTTTTCTGATTCGATTCCTCTGGAATGCAACTAAAAATTTCCGACTCCAATTATTGAAATTTATTTTATCAACAGTATTTACTCCGTTTTCAGTACTTTTCATTGATTCAACGTAGACTGGATAAAGTTTAGAGTCAGTTCTTGTAGTAGGCAGCTAAAACGTTCTAAGTTAATGACATAAAATCCTTTTTCGTGCACTAACGTTTTCAGCAGCCAAAAGCAAGAGAGGCACAGGAATGGGGGAAATTATTCTATCGTTTCGCACCACGAGAGGATTTACGCTATAATTTCTCATGACATACTTGTTTCCCCACTTATCTTTTTCACTATTGCTCTCAGTAATTACCCTTTTCACCCCCCATAGAAACTTTACATAAAAATTACATGCATGTAATCATCCACGGATCTCAGGTATGGTCGTAGGAACTTTAGGTACAGGAATCGTAATGAAGATATTGTTCGCCTCACGTCTCTGCCCTGCACCACAGGGCGCTGCTGTCTGTCAGTCCGTTCTACGAACATTAATTCTGTGCCACTTTCCTCTCTTACTTGCCGTCAACCCTCGCCTGTCGTTCTCACTACTACACGTAGGTATCCAATTCCAATCCATGCGCGTTCTAGCGGCGCCGTTTCAAACCTCCACAATGGAATTTTCTAATCGTTTCGCCACACCCTACCTTCCCATTGCATGTCTCGTCATCCTAGTTCCTTGCCATTCCACTGTGCAGATATTTTACTCAGAAAATGTTTTACTATTTGCGAATCAAATGGGGAGGGAGGGGTAACGTGTCATATTTGTGTGCTCCCTTTTATCTATTTAATTATTGGTAAGGAAAATGTGTATATATATATATATATATATATATATATATATATATATATATATATATATATATATATATATATATATATAATCATTTTTAACCGACATTTATTGAATATACAGCCCGAGATAGAAACAAATTTTGATTGTTTAGAAAGTATCATCTTTTGTGCAATAAAATAGTGATTTAATGAAACCAGTGAGGCACGTGTGTCATAATGAAGGCTATCAAAGCATCTGTGTGAGTGTGCTAATCAAACTTTAATGCTCCGTCGGAGATAATCATATTTTAGAGCAGTGTAGATTTTGTTTCTTAATTGAAAGATAACCTTGTGAATCATTCGAATTCACTGCTGTTTGTAGAAAACAATTGCTATGGCGCAATCACACGTACATACTTTACGGAGATGGGCCTTGTACGATCGCTGTACCGTGTACCCTTGAACTTCGATCCGATTGAGGGCCGTTCCGTCCCATCTTGCTCTCCTCAAGGGATATCAAAGTCAGTTTTTCCAAGATTAATTTTATAACAGTTGATATAATGCATGCAGAACGATGTGAATTTATGCTCTTCTACTCTCAAATATCGCAGTAGCACTAATGCTGTTTTGTAAAACGTTATATACACCTGTCCATGTCTTATAGACGTCTTTTGGCTGAGCCTTTTTACTTCAGGTGTAAACTCTTTGGTTACTTATCAGTCTACCCAACCATCGCGCACTGAGGAGAATCCTCCTTTACATCCAATTGATTCCTATACGCTGAATGAAGGCAGTTACAGAAAAATGGCCCAAATAGGTATTCATTTCGATGTAGAATCGTGAACCTTAGCGTATTACATAATTGCACACTCGTTTCACTTAAACAGGAATCAGTTCAATGTAATACTTCCCTGTTTACATCATCATGCTAACTATACTTCGATTAAAACATTACGTCCGTTGACACTTAGTCTGCTGTGTCGCTGTCATCCAATTGGCTGCTCGAACGTCACCATGTGACGTCACTATAGTGACATTCAGTCTCCCGATTGGATGACAGCGTCACAGCTGACCAAGGGCATATATCATTATCACATCTTGCAATGAATTCCAGTCCTCAAGAATGAAAGAAGGCGGGAAGTTTGACTTGCCAGCTTCCCATGTAGCATCGCTTGGTCGGCCGAGACCGAACAAAAGACAATCATCGTATTCGTACCAAACAAAAGAAACACCACGCACTCTCGGGAACCAAATTTGGCACGTGGGCTGCCAGTTCAACATCACTGCTCGGCTAATGTCATTATCACATCTTGAATGAATTCCAGTCCTGAAATGAAAGATGGCTGAAAGTTTGACTTGCCAGATCACCATGAGGCACCGACGGTCAGCCGAGAGCGAACAAAGGACAATCATTGTATTCGCACCAAACAAAAGACACACCACGCACTCTCGCGGACCAAATGTGGCGCGTGGTTTGCCAGTTCCACATCGCTGCTGTGCTAACGTGATTATCACATCTTGCAATGAATTCCAGTCCTGAAGAACGAAAGTATGCGGAAAGTTTGACTTCCCAGCTCACCATGAGGCATCGCCGGTCAGGTGACAGCGAACACAAGACAATCATCGTATTCGCACGAAACAAAAGAGACACCAGGCACTTTCGCGGACGTAATGTGGCACGTGGGCTGCTCTGCTAATATCGTTATCACATCTTGTAATAAATTCCAGTCCTGCAGTATGAAAGATGTCGGAAAGTTTGACTTGTCAGATCACCATGAGGCATCGCCAGTCAGACGACAGCGTACACAACACAGTCATCGTATTCGCACCAAACAAAAGAAACATCACGCATTTTCGCAGACGTAATGTGGCACGTGGGCTGCCAGTTCAAAATCGCTACTCTGCTAATATCATTATAACATCTTGCAATAAATTCCAGTCCTCATGAGCGAAAGATGGCGGAGAGTTTGACTTGTTAGCTCACCATGTGGTATCGCCAGGTCAGACGACAGCGATCACAACACAGTCATCGTATTCGCACCAAACAAAAGAAACATCACGCACTTTCGCGGATGTAATGTGACACGTGGACTGCTCTGCTAATATCATTATCACATCTTGCAATAAATTCCAGTCCACAAGAACGAAAGATGGCGGAGAGTTTGACTTGTTAGCTCACCATGTGGTATCGCCAGGTCAGACGACAGCGAACACAACACAGTCATCGTATTCGCACCAAACAAAAGAAACATCACGCATTTTCGCAGACGTAATGTGGCACGTGGGCTGCCAGTTCAAAATCGCTACTCTGCTAATATCATTATAACATCTTGCAATAAATTCCAGTCCTCATGAGCGAAAGATGGCGGAGAGTTTGACTTGTTAGCTCACCATGTGGTATCGCCAGGTCAGACGACAGCGATCAAACACAATCATCGTATTCGCACCAAACAAAAAAACATCACGCACTTTCGCGGATGTAATGTGACACGTGGACTGCTCTGCTAATATCATTATCACATCTTGCAATAAATTCCAGTCCACAAGAACGAAAGATGGCGGAGAGTTTGACTTGTTAGCTCACCATGTGGTATCGCCAGGTCAGACGACAGCGAACACAACACAGTCATCGTATTCGCACCAAACAAAAGAAACATCACGCATTTTCGCAGACGTAATGTGGCACGTGGGCTGCCAGTTCAAAATCGCTACTCTGCTAATATCATTATAACATCTTGCAATAAATTCCAGTCCTCATGAACGAAAGATGGCGGAAAGTTTGACTTGTCAGTTCACCATGAGGCATCGACGGTCAACCGAGTGCGAACAAAAGACAATCATCGTATTCGCACCAAACAAAAACACCACGCACTCTCTCTGGCCAAGTGTGGCACGTGGGCTGGCAGTTGAACAACTGCTGCTCCGTAGCACTCTGTATCCGCCAGTTCCATTTTGCGGCATCTCGCGGCCCTTCCCGCTCGCGTGCCCCTCCCATCCGCTCGGAGCCCCTTCCAAACCGCCATCCCGTGCCGCGCCGCCGCGAGGAACCGCTGGAGGCGGGTTTTATTCTCGCCAATTAATGTTTGCGCGGTTTCGAATATGTAGGTTTTACGCGCTGCAAAAACGATAAACGCCGACTCGCTTGCGGCACTTAAGTGCATCGGGTTAAGTGTGCCGGACCAATGATAGTCGTTTCGACCCATTTCGACAAATTGCGCTAAGTGAACTCTGTAAATGTTCTAAAATGCCAAATGTAGTTTTATGCTCTTGTTGTTAACGTTTCAGAACGGAGCTTCCAGAGAAAGAGAATGAAAATTCCGGGAAGGAAAAGGATACGTCGTTTCATTCACTTACCAGATATTTAGAAGGGACTGAAATTGCGTCAGTGATATTTCGAGGTAGTGTAATTTAATATTGCGGCGTGCTCCAAATTCTTTTAACAATCACGGATGTAATTGCAAGGAAGAAATACAAAGAGGGCGGTAAGACCTCCCTGAACGTTTGACCCTCTGAATATTTCCATCTCTAACACAATTTTACAGATACTTGATTTATATGTTTAATTGATTTTAATACTACCATTCGTCAATAATAATCAGATATTTGTTTCTTCTTACATTCCTTTCTCAGTTTGATGTAGAAGAGCGCATAAATCATCAATTGAACATCAAATTCTATATCTCCTTACCATATCTGGAGAGAAAACTTCCTGATTTTCTTAACTTTACTTCTTCGTACTTGAAAGGTTTAAGATTTTTCTTTTATGCCAGTATACTATGTACACGTTGTAAATGAGTCACTAAAGATTGCAGCAGTGCAGCAGTGTTCGTGAACTTTCCGAACTTGCAGAGGTAGACTTTTACTTTTATTATTCCTTCGACCTTGTGCTGTCGGTCGAAGAGATCACGAGAAATTGGAATGATGCACATATTCATCAACAGGAACTCGGATGTGTTTACCTTTACCTGATGTGTTTACCGTTATTATTTACCGTCGTTATTTCTTCCTTAAGATATGGAATTATATCTCGCTTTGACGCCTACACGACACGATTATCATTCACTTTTCTATCTGAAAATGAATGAAGTATGTAATTTCAATCTTTGATTGTACATATCAAAACATTAAACTCACTACAGTGAGCACGAAAACGACATTTAAAGAAATTACTCAATATGTTCGGTACTGATTGTCAACAAGAATTAGGTGCAATGCAAGAGCGAAAAACTTACCTGCCGAACCCTTGAATAATAATGATAATGTGTTATGTATTTTATTTCTTTTACGATGAAACAAATTTCGCAACAATTTCAAACATAATAGGAACCATTAACATCACCCCTGATTTTGTTTACAATCTTAAATTATTCCAGACTGTGGCACATTAGCACATACTTTCTCATTACCTCTAACTTTTGCAATGTTTAAAAACTCAGATTTAATAAAAAATGAGCCATGATCTATTTTTAAGCATCTTTTTGGTCAATCGGGAATAAATCAAAATCAAAATGCTATGATTTCGCATAGATGTTTCTTAAATAACCTGAAATTCTCATTTGGAAGGTATTTTTGTACAAAGGGCAATGTTACATTATTTTTGCCTTCTGCCACGTCCTCTTTTTAATGTCCTTTTAATTGAACCAAAAAATGTGGTTGCCGAATACTTTTATAGCAGGCTGACGAATATCTCACGAGCACTCATACTTTCTCATTACCTCTAACTTTTGCAATGTTTAAAAACTCAGATTTCAACAAAAATGAGCCATGATCTATTTTAAGCATCTTTTTGGTCAATCAGGAGGAAATCAAAATCAAAATTCTATGATTTCGCATAGATGTTTCTTAAATAACCTGAAATTCTCATTTGGATGGTATCTTTGTACAAAGGGCAATGTTACATTATTTTTGCCTTCTGCCACGTCCTCTTTTTAATGTCCTGTTAATTGAACCAAAAAATGTGGTTGCCGAATACTTTTAAAGCAGGCTGACGAGTATCTCACGAGCACTTCCCGTAGTCCAACAGTGTGAGTGCCGCAAGACGTTCTTTGTGAACAATGGAGACGTGGGATCGCCTCGATATGTAGCCTGCACCGGAGGCCCCGACGGCTCAAGATCGGCGTCTGGTAATTGAACCTGCGCGGTCATTAACGACGCCGCCGTCACCGAAACATCCCCGCCACTTCTATCACCTCTGTCACCGCCTCCACCTCTGCGCGCCTCCGCCTCCGCCACCGCCTCCACCCTCACCACCGCCCCTGACCGGGAGCGGTGGCTCAGTGCATCAACTGATGTCACTGCAGTGTCTCTGACCGGGATGTCCTAGGTTCGAGTCCCAATGGTCTAGCTTGTCAGCTAGGTCGAATTCAGTCGCTGTCTGGAGGAGAATTCTAGCGGCCGGCTGCTCTTATGAGTAGTTTTCCGTGGTTTCGCCGATCAACACCAGGCGAATGACGGAGCAGTACCCTAACAAACGGGCCATGGACCGAGCTCGATCTTTCCTTCCTCTTCCTTGTCCTATCCTCACCCCTTACACACACACACATACTTATACTGACATGCACTACACTACCAGACTTGCCGGGAGACCGGTGAGGGCGCTTAGAGCTTGTCGCGGGTGGGGCGGTTCCCCACTGGTCGGAGATAACTGATTGGGGAAAATCCCTCTATCTGACGGCAGGTCGGCGCCGGATCTCGCCATCCAGCGGGGGAGAACACCGTCACCTATCGAGAGAAAAAATGCAGTGCATTTCTGGGCTAATGACCCTAGTAGTTAACGCGCCCGGAATCGCTAAATCAATCAAATCATCGATACGCGTCTGCGTGCCTCCGACTCCGCCATCGCAACCGCCTCCACCTCCACCACCGCCCCAATCACATCGCCATCGCTGCTGCAGCAATAGCTACCGTCTTCGCCAATGCCTTCTTGACCACCACCACTGCCACAGATATCACCATTACCGCTCCCGCCGATTACAGTGGCACCCCCTGGGGGGCAGCGACCATCGCTGTGGCTTTCACCGTCTCGCGCACCGCACCGTCAGCAGGCATTACCCGCGCACCGGACAGATTGGAAAAAAAATTGCTATCATGCGGCGTGACGGGCGCGAAACCAACCTCTCGAGAATCGCTTATTTAGAAACAGGCATTCGTTACGCGATCGGACACCTCTGTACTTTACATAGGAGCGCGCCGAGCTTCGACCGCCGGCTCCGATCGCCTCGCGTCTGATCCGGAACGAACCGCAGGGGGAGCGGTGGGCAGTGCCACACCCCGCGTTCGATGGGAGGAGCCGCCTCCATAAGCGGTGGCTCGGCTCGGCATTAAGCCGAGGCCCTGGTCGCCGGGCGTAATACGTGTTGTTACTTCCGCCCACGTTCCCTTTCTAATGTACCTGCCGCGCGCCGAATCGTTCTATTCACGACCGAAAGCGCGTATCTCCCATCGCAGCCAGCGCCGAGTGAGAGCGGGATGTTCTTATTACGGTTTCCTAAATCCGCCCGTCCGCGCGTGCGTTTATCGTTTAATGGCTCTTGATTCCGGCGCGGCGTTCGCGGTTGAGGCTCGCCAGGCCTTATAGCGCGTTCCGAGGAGTGGCCGGTCCCAGGCGCGGGTATATTACGGTCGGCGTGGTCGAGGTCTTCTTAGAGGTGGCTCAGGGCAGCAAGTGATGTCACTGTAGTGGCTCTCGCCGGGAGGTTCTGGGGTTAGGGTTCCGAAGGTGATGGCAGGATTTTAGACACTAGCCAGATAGCTAGGTTGAGTTCTGGCGCTGTCTGGAGAGGATTCAAGCGGCCGGCTGCTCTGATCGTTAGTTTTTCGTGGTTTCTCAGATCAGCACCAGGTGAATGTCGGAGCAGTACCCTAACAAACGGTTCACGGACCGCGCGGGATCTGTCCTTCCTCTATCTTGTCCTATCCTCTCCCCTTACACTCACACTTACACTAACATGCACTACACTACCACATACTCCGGGAGACCGGTCGGGAGCTTAGAGCTTGTCCCCGCTGGGGCGGTGCCCCGCTGGTGGGAGAGTCCTGGTTAGGGGAAAACCCCACTAGCCGACGGTAGGTCGGCGCCGGATGTCGCCATCCAGCGAGGGAAGATCACCACCATCTCACGAGAAAAAAACATGCACTACACTAACGGGACTAATGACCAAAGCAGTTGACGCGCCCGGAAACACGAAAAAATCAATCAATCAATATAACAAATGGGCCACGGACCGAGCGCGTTATTTCCTGCTCATTGCTTATATTATCCTTCTCCTTACCCTTTCATGAACTACACTACCACACATGTCGGGATCTTAGAGCTAGCTTGTCCCAGCTGGGGAGGTGCCCCGCTAATGGGAGATAGCTGGTTGAGAAAACCCTTCTAGCCGACGGTAGCTCGGCGTCGGGTCTCGCCAACCACTAGAACAAGAACACCGCCACCTCTCGAAAGAAAGAGAGAAAGAAAGAAAAAAAAGAAAAAAAGGAGAGTGCACAACACTTACGGGACTAATGTCCTTAGCAGTTCACGCTCCCGGAATCAGAAGTAATCAATCATCGTGATCTTGTCTCCAGGGCAGACCAGCCCTAGGCCTCGTCAGAACGCACAAGCTAACTCGTAAAGAGAATTCGCGTAAAATAAAGTAATGAAATTCTTAAAACGTACGCAGATTTTTTTTTTAGTTTCTGATGAATTAGATCAAAATTTATGAGAATTCGATTGAAATAGAGCAACGTACGCAGAGTTTTGTGAATTTCCTTGTTAATTGGATGAGGATGTATGTGCTTTCCTGAAAACAGTTATATGCATATCTGAAGATAACAGAATTTCATTATCCCTCCAATGTACCCTCGACGCTGGGTTATTTAACATATGTTGACTCAAATGGAAGCAAACTGATAGAGGGGGTGTTTTATTGATTTTTTTGTTACTCTTTATCAAGGTGAGCGATAATTGTGAAAAATGAATGTGAAACCATTTGACGTGCCTGGTCATAGTGCACACATTAACATCTACGAATCTGGGGTTACCACTCCATACATTTTTTTCTCTTTTCCCGCGGGGCGCATTCTCAAAGAGAAATCGTACTACTGTACTTGCTCAATAAATGCCTCATGTCGAATGGAGAATTCGCGTAGCTGCCAGAGTGCTCGCTTTCCATCTTTCGATATCGGGTGTCAGATTTGTCTCTCCAGGTGGATTTTTTTTTGTGAGTGATAGCAGGTTTAAGGCACGTATCCCGGGGAATGTTTCGTTTTCCGTGTGTATCATTTCAGTATTGCTCTGACATTCATCCATATATCATTAATAGCATTTCTTCAACAACTCGTTTAAGCTCTCATACGTTCACACTTCAAATTCAGATACTTGTATAAAACTGATGTATAACTCGTGGCAATTTAGTCCTTCCATTATATTGCGATACTGGTAGACGGAAGTGCGAATTGACGTGGGGAGGCCAAGGATCATCTTCCCTACTGAGAGAATTTGATGTTCCCTGATGGGTAAATAATTTGGGGCACAATCCATTTGTAGGTGCAATTTCCACTCTGAAATGTTCAAATAAATGAATTTTTATATAGAAATACCTCGGAAAAGGACATTTTCCCAAGAACATAATTAGGATTTATTAAGGCAATGCTTCGTAAACGAATATGGTCTACGTTTCGACTGATGTCTATCTGCAATTTTCATTCACCCCCTCCCGAAGAAAATGCTGCTTCCCACACTGAGAATGTAAGTAAGAAAATGCTCTCTTTAGGAACAGGTACAGGGTGGCTAGCTCTCTAAATCCGGGCCCCGGCTCGAAATGGTTGCGAAACATCAACATCGATGGATGGTTTTTATGAAACATCCATTTCTAAGCCCGATGTTTTTTCAACATGATGTTTTTACGAGGCTGATTACCTTAATGAAAACCGAACCATAGTAATAAAAACCTGGATACATTTCAGATATCTGTAAATTGAACATTATTTAGACTAAAATGACCAAGAGTGAAAAAAATTACCATCGAAATTTCGTCAATAAATGAAGTCCATATAATATTTTAATTATCCAATGAGAAAATAAGTTTTGTTAATTGTTCTGATCATTTTGTGACTATTTTGTTAGTTTAATCTGAATTAAAAATAAGCAAACGCGACTACCATAAAATCACCACCCGCGCGGTAACAGTAAAAGTTATCAATTCTTTTTTTAAGAACATCGACGTTTATTGTTGGATTGATGATTCCGGGCTCGTCAAATGATAAGGCCATAAGTCCCGTAAATGTAGTGCATTTTTTCCTCGGGAGGTGGAGGGATAATGAGATCCGGCGCCGAGCTATCTGTCTGCTAGCGGGATTTTCCCAACCACGTATCTCCCACCAGTGAGGCACCTCCCCAGCCGGGTCATGCTCTAAGCTCCCAACCGGTCACCCGGTATGTGTGGTAATGTAGTGCATGTGATATGTGTAAGTAGTAAGTGTAGTGTGGGTATGTGTAAGAAAGGGGTAAGGATAGGATAAGGAAGGGGAAGGAAAGATCTCATGCGGTCCTTGGCCCGTTTGTTAGGATACTGCTCCGACATCTCTGGTGTTGATGTGAGAAATTAAGGAAAACTACTGATCAGATCAGCAGGCCTCTAGAATTCTCCCCCAGACTGCGACACACTCGACGTGGCTATTTAGTCAGTGTCGAAAATCGTGTCACCGTCGGGAGTCGAACCTAGGACCTCCCGGACAAAGGCACTGCAATGACATCAGTTGACACCCTGAACAACCTCTCCCGGTCGTAGAGTTTAAAAAATCGATATTTTTTTTTAGTTGGGGGAGTGCTGGATTAACAACTGATATCGAGGCTTTCATTGTGAACATCGATGTTTAAAAGCATGGATGTTTTGTTGGCTGTGTCGCATCCCTAACTCGCATCCGCACCAGTTCTGCACGTACCGCGCTGTGGCGTCGCGTCGCGTCGCGTCGCGTCACGTCACGTCACGTCACGTCACGTCACGTCACGTCACGTCACGTCACGTCACGTCACGCCACGCCACGCCACGTCACGTCACGTCACGTCACGTCACGTCGCGTCGCGTCGCGTCGCGTCGCGTCGCGCCGTGTCGCGTTGCATCGCATCGCATCGCATCGCATCGCATCGCATCACATCCCATCGTGTCGCGTCGCATCGCGTCGTATCGCGTTGCGTTGCATCGCGTCGCATCGCTTCTCATTGCGTCGCGTCGCATCGCGTTGCATCGCGTCTCTTGGCGTCGTTGTCGGCCCCCGCGCGGAGCCCCCTGCCTTCCGGCGGCGCGGCGGTGCAAGGCCCTCCGGCGCTTCAGCGTGCAGCGAGCGCGGCCCAGCCCAGCCCGCGGATCCGTTTACGCTACGCTTTTTCAGCAGCGCAGCGCAGTTCGGCCCGGGCGTCTCCAGGGGAGCTACGCTATGAGTCAACGTGCGGGCGCCGACGCAACGGCTACCGAAATGGCGCGACGCGACTCGGCGCGCTGCTGTGCGATATGCGCTTAACGGCCGCACGCGCACTCGGCAGCGGGCGAAAAAGAGGCGGGGAAACGGAGAGGAAGCGGCGAGGAAAAACGGTGCAGTTAGCGGGCGTTGAGAGTGATTCATGACGGGGAGATTGCTGGATGTATAGATTCATTGATTGTTAGTGATTCGGGGCCCGTCAACTACTAGGGTCATTAGTCCCGTAAGTGTAGGGCATGGTTTTTCTCGGTTGGTTCGTTGGTTGCTTAGTGATTCCGGGCGCGTCAACAGCTTAGGTCATTAGTCCCGTAAGTGTAGTACATGCTTTTCCTCGGAAGATGGCGGTGATCTTTCCTTGCTGGATGGCGGGATCCGGCGCCGACCTACCGTCGGCTAGTGGGGTTTCCCCCTAACCAGGACTCTCCCACCAGCGGGGCACCGCCCCAGCCAGAACAATCTCTAAGCTCCCGACCGGTCTCCCGGAATGTGTGGTAGTGTAGTGCATGTTATACTGTGTGTGTGTGTGTAAGCGGAGAGGATATGACAAGGAAGAGGAAGGAAAGATCGCGCGCAGTCCGTGGCCTGTTTGTTAGAGTACTGCTCGGGCATTCGCCTGGTGATTTTTCTCGGGATGTGGCTGTGTTTTTCCCTCGCTGGATGGCGAGATCTGGCGCCGAGCTACCGTCGACTAACGGGGTTTACCCTAACCAGGTATCTCCTACCAACGGGGCACCTCCCCAGCCGGGACAAGCTCGAAGTTCCCGTCTGGGAGTCGATATTCGACTACTAAGAAAAACTACCAGGTACCTGTTTTTCTTCTTTTCCTCTTTCGCGACTTCGAGGAATCCATTTTGTATAGCCACACCTGGGTTGCGCTCCGCCCTGACACAAAGGAACGTACGGAACGGAACCTGCCTCTCACTAATGCCGGTGGAAGGATACGCACTGACCTCTGGGGAATGGAAGGCCTGACCTACACCACATACAGGTAGGCAGAACAGGAAATATGGAATCATGTTGGAGAGATGATGTGTGGTAGGTGGAAAAAAACACCTCACCACTCACTACACATTGGTAAACATTCATGTGGAGACAGAATTCATACTGCAGACTTTTTCATGGAGAGAGTCAGTATGCTCACGTTTTAGTATGTCATGAGTCGTTAGTATTAGTATCAGAGTAGCCTCGTATTTTAGGGCATATTTAAATGGTTGATTCTGATATTGCATTGATGTAAAATTTACACACTAATTGGTGCATTGCAAAAAAAAACCTTTAGAAAAGTTGGTAATTTAATAGTTTCGTATGTATGCAAAACTTACTGTACAAATAACGTTTAAACCGATGTTTCCTACACTCCAGATGTTAATATCTTGTAATTTTGCAGATTATAAAATGATCGATAGAAAAAGGCAATAGTGTCTCGTCGCACAAATAATCAGGATACTAAAATATCTTATGACGACACTAATCCATTGCCTGGAGAGTAGTGACTTCATGACTCATTCTCTTCTGATGCCTTACTGACCAGCCAATCTCTTCATTACCATGTCTTCCAGATAAACATCGGAGTACGTGGTGCGAACATGTACGTGCCCGTCTAAGCCGTGACTCAACCGGGGATCAGTCACTTGATGGATGGAAACGTGCGTTTTTGAGGGGTTATGGTCATAGTTAATCTTCCGCCTGTACCCGGGATTGGCAGCGGGATATCGCGTTTTCGTTGAAAGAGGAGAGAGTGTTGGTTTTGGCCTTGGCTGTCCTTGGCGACCGCGTCGTGTTGTCTTCTTCAAGATTCGGTTGTCTTCTAATAGTTCACGCGAACTGCCGGCTGCCAAACGCCCCAATGCTCGCTTTAAGGTCAGGGACACTTTAAGAGCAGGGAGATTTGTGAGTGTGTAGGTAGATGCTGGGACTAGAAGTGAAAACTGGAGCACCTTCCATGTGACTATTTAGCTAATTTCATAATCGCAATTTTCAATATCTTACGTTTTATCTAAGATTTATACTTGTATTTGAACGTTTGGTTTCATCCATTCTTATTATGTAGAATGTTTGCGGGTCTTAATTTTTGCTTTCTGGTTTAGGGCACTTGTAATGTTATCTGCGAGTACATTAATACTTCTCAACTGGAATAAAACTAGGTATTTACAATAGGGATTATCTTAAGAACCGTGAAATGAATGAATAAACGATTTTGTATTACACAATTGATGTATATTAAATTTCTTCGTTGAAAGTTATTTTATTATGATTTATTGTAACACAATTGATATGCAGAAT